>BQNB010031215.1:1578-43845 GCA_026074375.1 Tanacetum coccineum
TAGCAGTACTAACATACACTAGCAGTACTAACTTTTGTACTAGCAGTAGTAACTACTTAGTATATTTTTAGTCTTCATCTTTGAGCAGTCTTAACTTCTACTAGCAGCAGTAACTTTTATACTAACAATACTAATTATACTAATAGTAGTAACTAGCAGTAGTAACTTTTATACTAACAATACTAATTATACTAATAGTAGTAACTAGCAGTAGTAACTTTTATACTACCAGTACTAACTACTTAGCATAATTTTCATTAGTATTACTAGCAGCACTAAGTTATGCTTGACAGCACTAATATATACTTGAGCAGCAGTAACTCTAAGAATATCTTGAAGTCTTTTAAACCCAACAATCCTCCCTTAAACTTGATGTTCATCCTCTGAATCTTCAAGTTTCATTAAAAGTCTTCACCATCCAGGAGGATGCATTCAAACACTTCATTAACCCTTTTCCTGCTTTGTCATGAGCCTGAGTAGTTGATAACACATCTCATTCCAACGGTCAGCTTAAAGCTTTTTGTTCAGCATGTTTGAGATTATTATAGGTGTAAGGGGATATCTTCTGTTTCTTTGATTTATTAGATTCAAGATCATCTCCTGCTCTTTTAGAACTTCCTTTAGTTCTTGTCACACTGATTTTTACCACCTCTGAATCCATAGGAATAAATGAACTTACCTGTTTGTATGCTTTGTCAAAGAGCTTCTGAAATTCTTTATAACTCCTTCCTTTCAATTGATTGTGCTTGTATCCACCCATATTCTTCAGGTATGTACACATTCTATTCCTTATTTGATTTTTGGTAGGTGGTTTACTTCTTTGCTCTGCTGCTCTCTGTGCTGCAAAGAACTTTTTCCTTTTAGCTATCATCTTCACTAACATTCTTGACTTTTCTTCAATGTAGATGTATTCTTGTTCTTCAGCTTGGAGTCTTGCAGCTAATTGCTCATCAGCATCAATCATAGCTTGAATGCTATCCAGTTCTTCAATAATTGTTACTCTGCTAGCTTCTTCTTATGAAACTCTTTCTTTTTCCAACTTTGCTTGTTCTTTAGCCTGCAATCTGAGTGCCAATTTTTCATTAAGTGTAATTTAATCTTTCTTCTTTAATGGCTTTTCAGGCTTAACCATTTTTCCCTTGCCTTTGTCTTCTGCTTATGGAAGTTGTGAAGCTTGTGAAGATGATGATGATGTTATTTTGAATTCACTTGGCTCTTGAACTACAACCCCTTTTGCCTTAGGTCTTGTAGTTTTTGTAGCAGCAATTATAACAGCCTTTGGTTTAGCTGCTTTAATCTCTATCAATGTCTGAGCCAGAGTCAACTCATCAACAGTTGTTGTAGTATTGGCAGTAGTAACTACTTCACCAGTAGTAGTAACTAGATCAGCAGCACTAACTTCCTTTTCAGCAACTTCTTTTTCAGTAACAACTTCTTCACCTTGTAAATCATCTTGTACATCAAACAACATCTCTTCACCATATCTTTCTTGAGTCTCATCAATCAAAGTCACTTCTTCATCAGCATCAGGATCAGCTATTTTTCTCCCCTGTTTGGATGCATCCTCCTGAGCACCCAAACTAACATCATTAGAGGATTTTACCCTGCTAGCTGAACCAATCTTCCTTAACCTCTTGAGCCTTGAAGTTCTTGACGTCTTTCTCTATTCCAACTGCTTAACTCTCTTCTCTAAACTAGCAATCTCCTTTGCTTGAGCAGTCTTTGCTTCCTCCAAATCAAAAACCTGCTTTTGTAGTTTGGTACATAAAGTCATCAATTCAGTAAGTTGCAATATATCCTCACCACTTTGAGGTGGATCATAGGAATGGGTAGATATAGGTTCTTCATTTGTAGCCTCATCAAGAATAGGCTCTGTAGGATGATTGTTCTTCTTCTGTTTCCTTCTAGACTTTTTCTTTTGAGGCTTAGATGAGGATAGTTGAGTAACAATAGGTGTGGAATGTGAATCCGTAGGAGCAGCTGAATCTTCACCCATGCTTGAACCATTATATTTGGAAATAGAGGGGTGATTCTCCCAAATAAGCCTTTTCCTTCCCTCTTCATATTAGCACAAATCTTCTTTGTATGAGAAGGTGTAACATAAATCCCTTTATGTTTGGACATTCCTTTAACTTGTTTGTCTAAGAACACTTGCACAAACCTTAGATACATAAGAAATTTAACCCCACCCTCTAAGTTCTTCATCATATGATCAAATATGTACTTGGAAAAGTTAAATTTTTGGTTTGTGGCAACACAGATGATAGCAGATGCCATAGTGCTACTAAATTCATTCCAGGATGTAGTCTTAGCAATAAAGCATTACAGTATGGTATGGATAAGAAATTTCCATTGGGATGAAAAATAAGCTTTATAGAATGTAAGCTTTTGTGTAAGATTTTCATACCCCATGAGTGTGAGTTGTTCAAAAATTACATCATTTGGCAGACATTCAGTCCCTGCAGCATCATCTAACATAAGATCACTTCTCACACTCTTCTCAGTGATGATCACCTTCTTCTTATCTACTAAGGCTTGTATCTGACGCTCCCCATTAACTGTCTTAGCCTTAGCAGTTGCCTAGAACTGTTGAATGCATGATTCATATACTGTAGGATTAACCATTAACACATACTTGCATTCAAAAAGTCAATAATTCCTTCAACCCTGTTACTTTCTTCTGGTTTTTCCAAGAACGCAACTAAATTATGAGTTTTAGCAAACTTTAAGGTTGACATTATAATGGGTTTTGATGAGTAAAGATGAAATTAAGTTAGGGTTTATGATTTAGAGAGTATATCAAGGTGTAAAATCGATTGAATGAGTGATTGAAACCCTTAATCAAAGTATTTATGGAATCACCCTCAACAGCATTAACTCTAATTTCATTCCAAAAAGCATTTCCATCATGAATTTTGACTTGCACAAGCTCTCTTTTGGTTTTTGATCTCACAATATCTCTCATTTCTTTTTCTCACCAATTCACTCTATCTGTTTTTATATCACACAACTCTCTTTCTATTTTTCAGCTCACTATATCTCTTATTTCTTTTTCTTACCAATTCACTCTATCTATTTTTATATTACACATCAAGAGCCCAAACAGACAATTTGGTACAAAATTCCATCAATTCCTTTAGTTTCATGATGTCCTCCCTACTTCCAAGTATGTTAACTCTTAAGAGAGGTGGATTATTAGACTATGTAGATGTAGCCTCAAACCTAATTTGAGCTTTTGCACCCCCCAATATGGTATCTTGGCACCTAGGACCACTACCTGAACCAGTTCCCTGAGGAAAAAACTCATTAAGTATTGCCATGGATTGGGTCCTATTTATGTTACCACTGTCTTGCTCTGCTACTAAGCTAGAAGCAGCAGTGGCAGCCCTTTCTGTTCTGTCTTCCCACTCCTTAATGACAGTCTCATAAGTTATAAGGGGAATAGGTCCACTAGACTAAGATATCTCAGTTGTCCTTTTAGCTTTCCTAGGTTTTTAAATCTTTTTAGGTTAAGATAATAATGGAATAGTGATTGGTTCAAGATTAGATAGTGAAGTAGTTATGGATGTGTGTTAGGGTTCAGTGGGATTTCCTGGCCCTTCACCCACATTTATTTGTTGTTATGCAGCATTCCTATGTTATTACAAGCATCCTTTGTATATAATTGGCTTTATAGTAACATAATTAACCTCCCCTCAATCAATACTTCATAGGTTAAGCATTCTAATACTTGCAATTAGATATTGAAATCTGCTAACATCAAATACCTTTGTGAGTAAATCAACAACATTATGATCAGTGTGAATCTTGATCACTTGAATTAATCTCTTCTCATATGAATCCCTAATGAAGTGATGTCTAATCTCAATGTGCTTAGTCTTTGAATGAAACACTGGATTCTTAACTATGCAGATTGTGCTTTCATTGTTAATGAAAATCTTGGTGTTCATAAAGTTGTATCCATAATCAAGCAATTGATTTTGGATCCATATTACCCGTCCACAGCAACTAGTAGCAGCAACATACTCTGCTTTAGTAGTAGAGTTGGCAAATATAGTTTTCTTTTTACATTGTCATGAAATCAATCTTCTTCTAAGAAATTGACAACCTCTTGTTGTGGATTTCCTATCTAAGCTAGCACCAGCATAATCACTATCAGAAAAAGCCTCCAAGTCAAATGATGAATCTCTAGGATACCAAAGGCCTAATTTAGGATGACCTTTTAAGTATCTAAAGATTCTTTTCACAGCATGAAGTTGTGAAGTCTTTGGTGTAACTTGGAACCTTGCACAAGCACAAACAGCAAACATTATATCAGGTTTAGAAGTTGTTAGGTACATCAATGATCCAGTCATTAATCTGTATAAATGAACATCTACATCTGCAGCTTCTTCATCCTTGAGTAATGCTATGTTAGTTTCCATGGGAGTGCTTGCTGTCCTCACAGTGGCAAAATCAAATTTCTTCAAAATATCAGTCACATATTTGTCTTGACTAATAAAGATTCCATCATCTTTCTGTTTTACCTGCAACCCTAAGAAGAAAGTGAGGTCCCCCATAGAACTCATCTAGAATCTCTTATGCATTATCTGTTCAAACTCAGTACATAAAGATTTTTTAGTAGACCCAAAGATGATGTCATCTACATACACTTGTACTAGCAGGATATCACCTTTGTCCTTCTTGATAAACAAACTCTTATCTATAGTCCCTCTTCTAAATCCATTTTCCAATAAATAGGTAGATAAGGTCTTGACTCTACATGGAAGTATAGAGGGGATATATATAGGTCTTGACTCTCTAAACTATCTTAACTAGACATTTTAGGTCCCTGTAAGTCTTACCTATTTATACTAATGTAATTCTGTATTATCCGACATATTTTAAGGCTAACAATCTTCCCCCAATATGTGGGCATACAGAATTACTTACAATGTTCCTAACAAGTACAGATACAACATAATATAATGACATTCAAGGCGCTTCCAAAGCTGAAGATGACGTCTTTGTCTTCTAGTCTTGATACTTGTACTCCATCTTGGATCTTCTTTGTCTTGACTTGTTCTGGAACCATTATAGTATGCATGAGTTGGATTAACTTCCCCCCAATTCATGCAGCATGTCTTTAAAAGCTTTCTTCATAGACTTCTTTTTGGCAAAGTTTCTGAATCAGCTTCCCCCCAAACCAACATCCGTATCTTGAGCAGATTCTGAATCATTGATGTAGCTTGAACGATCTTCTAACATTGACATTTAAAGTGCACAGCAGAATTTAGTAGAAGAAACAGTCAACCACGCCATATAATACTGCTTCTATAGTGTATCATGACATTCGGTCTTGATGATTATCCGTTTGGGGGAACATGCAAGAGATCAGCAACAATTCTTCTCACGCATGCAGAATACTTCACAAACCATACTAAGTGAAGTAGTATAAACTACTTCCCCTTGGAAGTTGACCTGATAACATCAAAGTATCAAAGTACACGTATTCCCCCATGATGGTTTTGAACTCTCGGAAGCATCATTGACGTGTACGACCATATACTCGAGAAGTTCTTGTCATAAGCAACAATCTTGAAAAGTTATGAAAGACATTGAAGAACTTTGAAAGATTTTGCTGAGACTGTGAAGTATCATTGACGTTCAGTAGCTTTAAATATCCCGTGAGAGTTGCTGATCACATCTCAACCTTATACTCTCTGGCTAACTTACCAACCTCGTATTCTGTCGGCTATTGCTGTGACCACTTGGTGAAGTAAACCCGATATACCAAACTTGAAAATGAAGTAGAATTCCCCAAATTTGTTACTTAAGCTTGCACTGTTGTTGATTGAAGAACGGTGCAGAAGAAAGCCTCTAAGTACCCTATACACTCAACTAAGAGCCAAAATAAGTACAAAACCTCTTGAGACTATCCACAGCGGCATCTGCGTGTGACACTAAGCACTATAATGTAACTCCTTAAAGTGATAGCTATAACCCGTGAGTACTACAATGTAACTCCTTACATCAGGTATAACTAGATAATCCAAGTCTCAATCATAACTGTATACGTTCAAGCAAGTCATCAATCGATAGATTGGGTTTGAAGAAAAGGGGTAGAAAGTAGAAGGAAGTCTCGATGATGAAATAAGTAGACGCCTTCGTGAAACCCACTTCAAACTCAAATAAGGGATACCAAATAAACTCCGTGATCACTTGACATTTGAATCCAAATCTTTAGCCGTTTTGACATTTTAGTGAATCTTATTCGGATCGTTTTTAGTGTTATGTATCATGTTTGTTGTGTTGTTGTTCGTGAACGTCGTTGAACCAAGACAAATGGTATTTTTTATTGACGTTAACGAATCCACATTTGTCTAGTCAAACTTGACGTGAAAGCGTTTTATTACCCGGCTCGGTCCATTACTAATACTCTATCCCATTTAACACTATAACAGCCCAAATCTTTTCTCAAACCAACATCTTGAATTCGGCCCAGAAACACAAATTGTGGCCCTATGTTCGGTTGTGTATAGTGTCTAGCCCAAGTCCATGACTACACCTGGTCCATTATTTTTGTTAATACCCACTTGATAAATTAGAGATATAAATATCTCATTCCCATAAAATTAGGGTATAGCAAATCTCCACACAGTTAACCCTAAACTAAATCCATTCGCCTCCCACCTCTCTCCACACAAACGCAGTAAGCAAAAAATTCTCCAATCATCCATCTCTTTTATTCGCCTTAATCTTCTCAAACTCAAACGAGTATATTCATCCATCCTTCTTCAATAATTCCAAACACACGAGAGAGGGATCAAGATACACGGCATCAAGATCCTTTAAGGGTCTCGGGTAGGTTTTATTTTACATTTTATGAGCCAATCGAAACAAAGAATCGATTAGAACATAATTGTTATAAATCATTCTTTACTTTCGAAAATTAAATGAGGGTATTACTACCTTTACAAAGATCAGTGATGATGATTTTTCGTTCGTGTCTTGATCGTTTCAAGGTCTTGAATTAGTTGTAACACACAAAACGAAAAGAGACTGAGATCTTGTTATTATAGTTCGAGTCATGGAGATGTTGTGGAAAATTATTTGAGACGAAGGGATTTAGGTAGTCTTGGATTTGTTGTTGGTAGTTGTGGATAATGGTAGTTGATGTTGTTGATATGGATTTGTGACGAAGTGATAGGTATATTTTATGTTTATTGGATTTGAGGATATGTTGTTGGCTGTGATGATGTTGATGATGGTTGATGTTGATGTTGTTATTTTTTTTTTTTTTGAAGTTTGATTGTTGTTATTCGAGTCTAACAATCGTTTCCATCTTTTTCTTCATTACTGTTTTTGGTTTGATTGTGACGCTGACTCAGTTGAGTTTTGACCGAGTCAACTCGGTAATAGCCGAGTTGACTCGGTTTGTGTTGTGGTTTAGCAAAACGCAACAATCTCAAGGCAAAACGCAACCAACCACAACACAAAACGCAACAATCTCAAGGCAAAACGCAACCAACCACAACATAAAACGCAACAATCTCAAGATTTCAAAAAAAAATTGGCAGCATGACGTTTATATTTTTCTTGCAAAAGGTCTTCAATCTTGGGACAAAACGCAACATCAAAACGCAACAGTTATGAACCAAAACGCAATCTGTACTTTTCCTCAAAAACAGGATTTGAGTTTTTGTTCTTTGTGGTCTTAAACGCATCCCAAGAACAATAGTTAACCCAGATTTGATGCTTCAATACATTTGACTTTTAAGCACAAAAAATGTAACCAGATTGACAGTAACAAACAACAATAACAACCTGTTGATTTTTTTTTACAAAGAAAAAAAAACAAAAAAAAATTTGTGAACAGTAACCGAGTAAACAGTAAAGTGAATAGTGGATGAACAGTAACCGAGACATGAACAACAAACACATGATACATTACACCCCTACAGCTCTGAAAGAACGTGAACAGTATTTTGAAATTCAAGACTTGAAAGCTTAATTACAAGACAAAGGAATTGCAATAAGTGAGTTGAAAAAACTCATAGAAAAGATGAAAGGAAATCTTGTGGAAACTAGGTTTGTAAAATTCATTTTTTTTATTTTTGTTTTAGTTTTTTGGTTATTCGACAACCGAAAATGCTTTTAAAAGTCAAAGACAATCAATTTTAGGTAAACCAACTATTTTTTCAGATTCTCTTGCAAAGACAGATTTCTCAAAGTCAAAGTCAGTTACCACACAAAATGTGTCCCATGACTTTTCAAAACCAGTCACTCTACAGATTTTGCCTCAGAATGTGTTGCAAACTTTCAAGAACACAAATGTGATTGCACCAGGAATGTATAAAGTGCACACAAAGCCTAATCAAACTAGAACACCACGGTTGCCTCAAGACATTAGGAAAACTAACAAGCGCATGTCTTTCTCTACAGGAGTAATTCCCACTACTAGTGTTAGCAGACCACAGCTTAAGAGCAATCAACTGGAAGATAGAGTCATGCCTAACAATAGTCAAGGGAAGAAGCAAAATGTAGAAGACCACCGTAGGAATTTTAAGTTTTCTAATAATAAAACGTCTATAACTGCGTGTAATGACAGTTTGAATGCTAAGACCTCGAATGTTAACTTTGTCTGTGTTACTTGTGGAAAATGTGTGCTGAATGACAATCATGATTTGTGTGTTCTACATTATATCAATGGCGTGAATTCTAGGACTAGACAACCAATGGCTGTGCCTATTAGTACTAGAGAACCCAAGCAGAATGTGAACCAATCTGTTGCAACATCCAGTAAGAAAACCGTTGCAACAGACTCCACTGTCAAGAAATCTAGAAACATAACTAGGAAGTTATATGAGCAAGTTAGTAAGACATGCAGTTGGTGGTATCCTAAGTATACACCACCCGGATACAATTGGAAACCTAAGTCTCAAATAGGAAATGTCAACCCAAACATTAGTATGCCTCTAGGAAATGCATCTAGAACTGCTAATATTTTGGAACATAAGACTCCTAGGTGTTCCACTGTGTCCAATACTCCATTGTCTTCTAATTCTTTTGCAGCTCGTAGAGATCATTCTATTCATCGTCGACTCTGGGTGCTCAAAGCACATGACCGGAAATCTCAAACTTCTAACTAATTTTGTGGAGAAATTTCTGGGAACGGTGAAGTTTGGAAATGATCAAATTGCACCAATTCTTGGCTATGGAGATCTGGTTCAAGGAACGATTACTATCAAAAGGGTTTATTACGTCGAAGGGCTTAATCACAATTTATTCTCCGTTGGTCAATTCTGTGATGCGGATTTGGAAGTTGCTTTTCGGAAGTCTACATGTTATATCCGTGATTTGAAGGGAAATGATCTTCTCACAGGTTCTCGTGGCACAGATTTGTATTCCATTTCTCTGCAAGACTCAACAACTCCCAATCCAATTTGCTTAATGGCTAAAGCAACATCGTCTCAAGCATGGTTATGGCATCGTCGTCTATCTCATTTAAACTTCGACACCATCAACTTGCTTTCAAAGAATAATATTGTGAATGGCCTTCCAAAGCTGAAATTCGTCAAAGATCATCTATGTTCTTCTTGTGAGCTGGGGAAAGCAAAAAGAAAGTCTTTTCACACTAAGGACTACCCCGGTCCAAAAAAGACGGTTTACACTTTTACACGATGGACTTATGTGGTTAATGCGGGTAGAAAGCATTTAATGGAAGAAATATGTTCTTCGTAATAGTTTTTGATGACTACTCCCGATATACTTGGAACTCACTTTTGAGGTCCAAGATGAAACAACTAGGTTCTTCATTGATTTCCTCTCACTTTGTCCAAAGAGGACTTCATGCTCAATACAACGTTCGAACTGACAAAGCTCGAAATTTCTTAATAAAACTCTTCATGCATACTTTGCAAAAGAGGGAATAAGACACGAAACGTCAACTGCTCGAACACCTGAACAAAACGGCGTTGTCGAAAGACGGAACCGTACTCTTGTTGAGGCTGCTCAAACAATGCTAAGCGCCGCTAAAGTTCCTTTGTTCTTCTGGGCTGAAGCAATTGCAACAGCATGTTTTACTCAAAACCGTTCACTTGTAATTCCTCGACATGAGAAAACACCTTTACCTATCATCAGTGGCCCGGAAACCGTCAGTTAAGTTCTTTCACATCTTTGGTTCTCTTTGCTATATCGTCAGAGATGGTGAAAATCTTGATAACATGAAGGAAAAAGGTGATGCATGTATTTTTGTTGGGTATTCTACTCAGTCAAAGGCTTACAGGGTATTTAACAAGAGAACACGAATAATAGTCAAAACAATTCATGTTAACTTTGACGAATTGCCTCAAATGGCGTCAGATCACGTCAGTTCTGACCCCGGTCCACAATGTTCGACGACGGTACTTGAACAAGACATTTTAAGTGTAACACCCTCAATTCAGCTCGGTCAGCGGAAGGGTCCAATGGTGTTACGTCGTAGCACAATAACTCAAATCATAGAAAACGACTCAAAAAGAGGCGTTTTGAGAAAATTTCATTCATTTGAATAAAATAAAGTTTACATCACGGTCCCAATAAGTTTAACAATATCATACAACGTTTTACAAAACATTTTCAAATGAATAATTATTTAGCGGGCCTTCATATCTCCTTCACCGAATTACCTTCAAGGACCTGAGATAAAACATGCTAAAAGTCAACAATAATGTTGAGTGAATCCATAGAGTTTATATATATAAACAATAAAAATAATTTCCGAACACAAGTATCATTTTTCAATATTCATTGGGATATAACGATGTGCCATACAAAGTTACTATCGCGGGGATTATATAAGCCTCATGACATCGAATCCTACTCATTTATTAATATAATGCCCCCCTTATACCTCTCGACTAATTGGATTTATTCTCTATACAATGCATCCGTGGTGTCATATTTCCCGACATAAGACGATAGTTAGTCGTTACGGATCGGAGGTGGTTAGGCCTCAATTAGTACTATTTCATGTTAAGCGGTATGCCTTTTCCCAGAGGCAATTAACAATTCATGATTTCCGCGGGTCTTTTATCTAGCGAGTTAAGCTAACTTATAATAATCAAGGCTACTAGCATACATTCGGGTCCCTTGTGTTCTATTTTAAAAACAAGCATGTTATCTCCCTCGCGGGTTTCTAAAACAATTAAAGTGTAAAATGCGGAGCCTACGAACTCACTTGGATAGGATCGGAAGAAATAGACGGCGATAGACAAATTGGACGTCGGCTCGTAATCACCCGGAAACCTATACAATAATGTATGGTGTTTAGGTTTCTAGTCGATAAAATAAAATTCACAATTTAAAGTACGTATATATAACATGAATCTTATATGATGATTAACAATTTATATTCCCCAAGTTTTATTCTTAGTCTTCCTATCGTGTTTAACATGTACTAAATTAGCTATTTTATACTAGTTGTTACAATTTTTTCAAAGGCCCAATAGGTCATTTAAGGTCCATAAGTTAATTTAGTAAGTTTTATAAGTCAGACCAGATCTTTGCCCATTTATTTGGGGCCCAAGTGGGTTTGGGTCCGAAGTTAAGTCCAATAGGTCCATTATATTCCATTGGGCTAATGGCAAAGTCAACCCAAGTCAACCCCGAGGCCAAAAGTCAAGAAATATAAGTTTAGGGACTAAACTTATAAATCCCTAAACTTATATTTAAAGAAGAAAATAGAAAAATGAAGACAAGGGGCCAAACTGCCATTAATGGAAAGATAAACCACAAGGGCCAAAGCTGTCAAGTCCTAAGACTTATAACCATAAGGACCACGGGTGCAAAGAGTGTTATAACTCTTAGGGACTTGTTTTGCCAAGTCCCCAAAAGTATAACAAAACAAGGACGAATGGTGAAATAAAGCATATCACCCTGAGGGACCGAATGTGCCAAAACCCACAAATCTTTTACCTGTCACCCCTACCTTTTATAAACCCTTCCCGCCATTTTTGAAACCCAAAAACCCAGGACCAAATCACGGGATTTCTTCCCCTCTTTTACCCTGCAACCCAAACCACCCCATGGATAAAACTTTCCCCCCTCCTCCACTAAAACCCTAATCCCATTTGGCAATCCCACAATTCCCCAAGCCTAATCCAACGGCTATGATGATTGATTTTTGATGAAATTGAAGGGCTAAGATTAAAGCTTTCCTTCCCCTCTCACAAGTAACACAACAAGGACAGAGTTCTGCCTATAAAAGCAAGAAGACCAGAAGTGCCAAATCATCTAGTTTTTTTTTCCTTTATGTAGTTTTAAGCTTTATGTTTTTTAAAAGTTTCATGTAATATTTCATAATTTGTAATTTAAATGCTGTCAAAAAGCCGTGTACCACCTTTGAAAGTTGAATGAAAAATTGTTAAGTTCTCCTTTAAAATTTTGTCTCTACATAATTTATTTATTTATAAAGTTTCATTGACAAGCTATGAAGAAGGCCTAAACCTGGAAAAGGCCTTAGGGTTAAGTGTGTTCAGAATCACTAAGGACTTAGGGGTATTTAGGATTAGTTTGAAGTACCTGTGCATTTGGACTTTGGTAAGTTTTAAACCTCAGTTACTGTAGCAACAGCTTATTTAGCTTATTTTCTTAGCTTATTATTGTTATTATGCTTATTAGTGGTAATTCATGCTTAAGTTTGCTTTTATAGGCCTTTCATTTCATTTTCATGCAATGTTAGTTAAAACTGTCATAATAGCTTAAACTGTCTAGCTTATTGTCTCATGTTTAAGTGCTTATTAGTTCTGTTTTTTACTTCTTTAGTGTTTAAAATAGCTTAAGTATTATTAGCCTTTTAAAAAATTCAGTTTAACTTAGCTTTTATAGGTTTAAAAGTTATTTTTCAAAATTAAGGGAGTGTTTGGGTTAACATGAAAAACGGGTCAAAAAGGTTCTTGGTATGGGTTATGGTCATTAAGGTAGTTTTAGCTTAAGCATTAAGCTTGTTTAAAGCTGTTTTTAAAAGTTCTTAAGTTTTAAAATTGTTTTTCAAGTTTTCTAAGTGTTCCTTTGAAACTGTGGATTTTAAAAAAAAGCCACAAGTGCTTATTTAGATAAGCACTTGGGATTTTGAGTTTTAGTTTAAAAAGTGAGTGTTTTTGTGTGTTAAAAAAAGCTGTCACAAACCCTTTGGTCATTTGACTTGGTAAGTCAAAACAGCCCAAGTTTTTAAGTGCCATTTTTAAAAAAAAATCTAAAAGCCCATTTTCACTATCAAAAATCAGCAGGTTTACATGTGTTTTAGAAGCCAAAAATTTGTGCACAAGTCCATGTCCTAGAGCTTTTTAGCTGTTTTAATTTATCTTTTAGTTTTGAGCTTATTTGACAGCTTTTAAAAAGCTGTCAAATAAGCCCTTGTTTAGTGTTAATTTCCCCTGGTGCTAAGGGGCACACTTTAAGCTTTTCTAACTAGCTGTTTAGTGAACTTAAGCCCAAGATCTTGGCTTATTTTGAGAGCCTATAAGCCCTTAGATAAGCCCTGTCAATTTCAGCCCTTAGGAAGCTTTTTAGATGGCTTATTTTTAAGCTCAAACTAGCCCTTTTTACTTTTTAGCTTAGTTTAAGTTTCTGTCAAGTTAAGCTTTTTCCTTTTTAGAGCTTATTCAGTTTTAGCTTTTCACCTTTTTAGTGCTTATCTAGGTTGGTTAAGCCCTCCTCTTAGCTTATTTGTCCTAGTTTAGCTTAAGTATCCACAAAGTCCAAATGACTTAGTATATTTTTAGCCTTTTTAGCTTAGTTTTAGTTTCTGTCCAACTTAAGCCCTTTTTCCAGCTTAATTAGTTTTAGCTTTTAGCTTCTTATTGCTTATTTAGGATAAGTTTAGCCCCTTTTTAGCTTATTTTGTCCAAGACTTAGCTTATTTGTCCTCAAAAGCCAAATGACTTAGCTTTTCAAAGCCTTTAAGCTCACTTTGAGCATTCTGTCGTTTAAAAGCTTATTTTTAAGCTTATTTAGAGCTTTTCAGAAAAACTTGTAGTTGAGAAAGTTGTTAAGCCCCACGAGCTTAACAACTTTGCTTCACAAAGTTTTTCCCAAAAAAAAAGTGGGAAAGACAAGGGGTGACCCGGGTGACCCCTCGATACATTCCCCCTTTTACACACTCATACCGCTGCGCCCTTGGGACTTTTTCGTTATAGTCCCAAGGGCTTTGGTATTTAAGGTGGTTTTAGGCTTATAAGCCTATAAGCTGTTACAGCTTATTTGAGGGCTTATTTATAAGCAAACTTTTTGTTTCTTATTTTTCGTAGGTAGAATATAGTGTTAAGTATTTTAGGAAAAATTTTCAGAATTTTTCGAAGTCATTTAGTATTTTTTACAATTTAATTTCGTTAAAAGTTTAAAAAATTCATAAAAAATACAAAAATTATCAAAAAAATATTTTTCTTTTTTTAAAAATTTTTATTTAGTCATATAGTTTGATCTGGAAAAATATAAAACTTTTCGTAGGGTCATTTTTGTAACTTTTCGTTTTTTAAAGAGCGGTCCGGGTGCGGTTTTTTGTCTTGACTCGTTTTTGGGTCAAACGAACTCCGTTTTCAGTCTAGTCTTTTTCATTCTTCGTTATTTGTTCCCTAGAGTAGTTTAGAAGTGAAAATTTCTTCGTAGGGTTAATTTTGAATAATTTAGGTTTTTCCCCCTTAGTTCGGGATTCGTGCTCTCGTTTTCTAGCTTAATTTCATAATTTTTAGGATTTTCTTAAACGTTTTTATTTGTTATTGCTTAATTTAACTTCCTGCACTCTCAAATCATTTCTCTCCTTCCAACTCAAATCTTCCGACTGTATCGATTTTCCAGTACAGCCTCGTTGGGGATAAACGACCCGGGAACATTCTATACTACTTCTCGGTATCATTTTGATTTGTTTCTAGAATTCTTACTATATATTATTTTATTTTTCATTATTGATTATATGTATTTAAGGTGTAGTTGGGAACGAATCAACAATCAGTCAACGTATTCTGAAATGAACTGTGAACAGTATTTTGAAAATTCAAGTCCTTGATAAGCTCAATCTACAAGGAGAAAGGAATTGCAATAGTTAGTTGAAGGAATCATAGAAAAGATGAAAGGAAATCTGCTTTGTGGAAATAAGTTGAAAATCATTCGGTTTTTCGACAATCCGAAATGCTTTTAAAAGTCAAAGACAGTCAATTTTAGGTAAACCAGCTATTTTTTTAGATTCTCTTGCAAAGAAAGATTTTTCAAAGTCAAAGCCAGTTACCACACAAAATGTGTCCCATGATTTTTCAAAACCAGTCACTGCACAAATTTGCTCCAGAATTTGTTTGCCTCAATTATCAAGAACACAAATGTGCTTGCACCTGAGGAATGTTATAAAGTGCACACAAAGCCCAATCATACTAGTACACCTTGTTGCATCAAGACATTAGGAACCTAAACAAACACGTTGTATTTCTCTATGGAGTAATTCCACTACTACTAGTGTTTAGCAGACCATAGCTAAGAGCAATCACTCTGGAAGATAGAGTCTATGTCTAACAATAGTCAAGGGTGAAGAAGTAAGTAAGATAGAAGGGAACCACCGTAGGAAGTTTAAAGTTTTCAAATAATAAAACGTCTGTAACTGCGTGTAATGACAGTTTGAATGCTAAGACCTTGAATGTTAACTTTGTCTGTGTTACTTGTGGAAAGTGTGTGCTGAATGACAATCATGATTTGTGTGTTCTACATTATATCAATGGCGTGAATTCTAGGACTAGACAACCAATGGATGTGCCTATTAGTACTAGAGAACCCAAGCAGAATGTGAACCAATCTGTTGCAACATCCAGTAAGAAAACCGTTGCAACAGACTCCACTGTCAAGAAATCTAGAAACATAACTAGGAAGTTATATGAGCAAGTTAGTAAGACATGCAGTTGGTGGTATCCTAAGTATACTCCATCCGGATATAATTGGAAACCTAAGTCTCAAAAAGGCAATGTTAACCCAAACATTAGTATGCCTCTAGGAAATGCATCTAGAACTGCTAATATTTTGGAACATAAGACTCCTAGGTGTTCCACTGTGTCCAATACTCCATTGTCTTCTAATTCTTTTGCAGCTCGTCGAGATCATTCTATTCATCGTCGACTCTGGGTGCTCAAAGCACATGACCGGAAATCTCAAACTTCTAACTAATTTTGTGGAGAAATTTCTGGGAACGGTGAAGTTTGGAAATGATCAAATTGCACCAATTCTTGGCTACGGAGATCTGGTTCAAGGAACTATTACCATCAAACGGGTTTATTACGTCGAAGGGCTTAATCACAATTTATTCTCGGTTGGTCAATTCTGTGATGCGGATTTGGAAGTTGCTTTTCGGAAGTCTACATGTTATATCCGTGATTTGAAGGGATTGATCTTTTCTCACAGGTTCTCGTAGCACAGATTGTATGCCTTTTCTGCAAAGACTCAACAACTCCCAATCCATTTGCTTAATGGCCTAAAGCTACATCGTTCAAGCTGGTTATGGACGTCGTCTATTCTCATTTTAAACTTCGACACCATCAACTTGCATTTCACAAGATTAATATTGTGAATGGCCCTTCCAAAGGCTGAATCTCGTCAAAGATCATCTGTGTTCTTCTTGTGAGTTGGGGAAAGCAAAAAAGAAAAGTCTTTTCACATAAGGTCTACACGAGCTCAAAAAGACGGTTATAACTTTACGCATGGACTTATGTGGTCCCATTCGGATAGAAAGTATTAATGGAAAGAAATATTATTCTCGTAATTGTTGATGACTACTCCAGATATACTTGGACTCACTTCTTGAGGTCCAAAGACGAAAAACACCTCGGAGTTCTAATTGATTTCCTAACACTTGTCCAAAGAGGACTTCATGCTCAGCTACAACAGTTCGAACTGACTAAGGACGTAAATTTCTTAATATACTCTTCATGCATACTTTGCAAAAAGACGGGAATAAGACATGAAATTGTAACTGCCCGAACACCTGAACAAAACGCGTTGTCGAAGAACGGAACCCGATTACCTCTTGTTGTGGCTGCTCGAAACAATGCTAAGCGCCGGCTAAAGTTCCTATGTTTCTTCTAGGCTGAGTAATTGCAACAACATGTTTTACTCAAAAACCGTTCAATTGTAAATTCCTTCGACATGAGAAAACACCTTACATATAATCAAATGCCCGGGAAAACCGTCAGTCAAGTTCTTTCACATCTTTGGTTCCTCTTTGCTAATCGTCAGGGATGTGAAAATCTTGATTAAATGAAGGAAAAAGTGATGCATTGATTTTTGTTAGGTATATTCTACTTCATGTCAAAGGCTTAACAGGGTATTTAACAAGAGAACAGAATGATAGTTGAAACAATTCATGTTAACTTTGACCGAATCTGCACTCAAATGGCGTCAGATCAGTCAGTTTGACCCCGGTCCTACAATGTTTGAAACGATATTGAGTAAGACAGTTATAGTCCCGGTTCCACAATATCAAGAAATGTTCCTCAATGTTGCTGAGACTAGTAACAACGTTAAATGAGCTGAAATGCTATATAGTCCGATGTTCAGTAAATTACTCAATGGAAACTCTAATGTTGTATCAAAGTCTTCCGCTGTACATGTTGCTGATAATCCCGATAAACGTCAACAACATAACAAATCTCATAATTCAACAACAACCGGGGGGGGGATGTTGACAAATTCACCTCCATTTTAACATTCATTCAACTCATCAAAACTCAAATCAAGTACCAACTGTCAACATGCACCTGAGAACATTATCAAGCAGACACACAATACAGAAAATGCACAATTTGGACGTTGATTGAATTTATCAACATCTTCAGTACCCCGGTACAAGAACAAGGGGAGACATCATCTCGTCATGTTGATTCGTCAAACATGCATACTTTCTATCAACACCATCCTTCCGCACAACGTTGGTGACAAAAGATCATCTTTCGACAGTCTATTGGAAATCCTTCTCAATCAGTTAAAAAAGATCGTCAGCTAGAAAACAGATGGCGAGATGTGTTGTACGCACTCACCGTGAGTCACACCGAACCAAAGGTACTTCAAAGAAGCCATGGAGATTTCTGCATGGATGATCAATGCAGTGTGAGAAGAAAACTTCATCAGTTTGTATCGACTAGATGTATGGGAATTAGTCGAAGAACACTTTGCAAATATGTCTTTTAACTTAAAGTGGCTCTGGAAAAATAAACGTGATGAGGAAAATACTGTCATTCGCAACAAATCTCGTCTTGTGGCTAAGGGATATGCTCAAAAGGAAGGAATTGATTTCGAAGAGTCATTTGCACCAGTTGCTAGGTTGGAAGCTGTACGGCTTTTCATTGCGTATGCTGCACACAAATCATTTACAGTGTACCAAATGGACGTTAAAACAACATTTCTTTACGGACCTCTGAAGGAAGAAGTGTACGTAAACCAACCAGATGGATTTGTTGACCCATATTATCCTGACAAAGTTTACCGTCTCAAGAAAGCATTATATGGTCTCAAACAAGCACCAAGAGCGTGGTATGATGAACTCTCCAACTTCCTGGTATCCGAAGGATTCTCAAAAGGTTCTATTGATCCAACTTTGTTCATAACTAAACATGGGGAAGACATATTGCTTGTGCAAATTTACGTTGATGACATAATTTTTGGTTCTACGAACCCAAAACTTTCAAAACGATTTGGAAAACTAATGCACAACAAGTTTGATATGTCTATGATGGGGGAGCTGAAATTCTTTTTAGGAATTCAGATCCACCAATCTCCTCGTGGTATCTTTATAAACCAAGCTAAGTATGCTCAAGAGATACTTAAAAAGCATGGTATGACCTCATGTGATAGCATTGGTACACCAATGGCTACAAAACACCTTGATGCTGACTTGAGTGGTACTCCGGTCGACCAAACGAAATATCGTAGTATGGTCGGAGCACTCATGTACCTAACAGCAAGTAGACCAGATATTGTACATGCAACATGTTATTGTGCTCGCTATCAAGCGAAACCGACTGAGAAACATCTCACTGCGGTTAAACGGATCTTTCGGTACCTTAAAGACTCCATTAACATGGGTCTCTGGTATCCGAAGGACACCGGTTTCGAACTAACTGCTTTTTCAGATTCGGATCACGCGGGCTGTCTCGATTCACGTAAGAGTACATCTGGTGGCATACAATTTCTAGGTGGTGATAAGTTAGTCAGCTGGTCATCCAAAAAGCAGGACTGCACCTCAATGTCTTCAGCAGAAGCCGAGTATGTGTCTTTATCTGCGTGCTGCGCACAAGTTCTATGGATGAGAACTCAGCTCACAGATTATGGCTTCCACTTTGATAAAATACCTATGTATTGTGACTCAAAGGCAACCATAGCCATCTCGTGCAATCCAGTCTAGCATTCCCGTTCCAAGCACATCGATGTCAGATATCACTTCATAAAGCAACAGGTTGAAAAGGGTATTGTTGAATTATTCTTTGTCGGAACTGAATACCAGTTAGCTGACTTGTTTACTAAAGCTTTAGGTTTAAGTATCTTTCAGCGAACTCTGGTTATGTGATGTTTGACCTCCAAGATGAACTGGAGGTTCTGGCAAATAGAATCTGCTTGATCATCAAACATTCAATTGTAAATTTTTTTATTCTTCTTGTATTTATTGATTTTTAAAAATTTTGAAAAGAAAATAGAAAAATTATAAAACCTAGAAAACAAAATATAAAATCGTAAAAATTTCAAAAAATATAAAAGGAATATTCTCGACATGTTCTTGGAATCGATAACATTTACGTATCCTGAAATGTTGATTAACATCGACACGGTGCGTGAAATGAGTTTCGAACAGGAGTTTCAAATGCTTTCAAAACATGTCATTTTAAATTTTTCTCAATGACTTATGACATTTCAGTACATACTCTGTCCAATTGTAATAGGGATGTGTACGCTTCAGTGCGCTTACTCTTAAATAGAAGAGAGTTTTCTATTATGTTTTTAAAAATAGGTTTTTGAACTCAATTTTTCAAAAGAACTTTCAATGTCAATCTTCTACAATGTTTATTTTGTGGTATTTTTCATAGAAAGTGGTGATTTGTTAAATTGGTTTGTTCACACTCCCTTCTCGATATAATTTCAAAGAATTGTTCGACTATAATCAAATTGTCAAAAAAGAATGTATCAAGTATGAGCATGTTGGTCGAGAGATCCAAGTGATCAAGAAAGTCAAATCAGATGATTCAAGTCAAGTGATGATGGCAAGATAACTCGATCTCAAGTACTCAAAGTCAAAAGATTAGAGGCTTCATGATCAAGATACTAAGCATGAAATGATAAAGCCATTACAAAACATGACAAGACCATAAAAGGAAAGCATAAAACGTTCTAACGTCATACCTTCATGTCATCGGTGGTACATCAGGAGTTTGAGAAAGAGACTCAACATTTGGGGAGATTGTTAGCCTTAATTTTTATTAGTCAAACAGAATGTTATCGGTCTTAGAAAGTCTAATAGGTCTTGTATTGTAATAGGTAGTCGGGTTCAACGGCTTGGATTGTAATCCTAATATTGTCCGTTTTGTTTCGGGGACTTTAATAAGGGCCCAAGTTAAACCAAGCCTGACCGTTTTAGAAAGCCTATAAGCCACATTGCATGGCATGGTATAAATATCCCTTCACCACTCTTGGTGAAGGGTGTTGGGTTTTTTATACCCTTTTTTTTTCACACACCAAATTTTTTTATGTAATATCATTCTCTCTAATCTAGTTGGTTTCTCTCTCTACTTTCTCTCTCTAAGATTTCTTCTTATTTCTTGCTTATTGGTGCTTATTAATAAGTTGTGTTTAGATTATATCGTAGGATAACAGTGCTACTGAGTCTACTATGCTTACAAGCTAAGGTACCAGTTCCACCAGCTCATGAAGGTCAGCTGAAGTCTTTTCCACCTTTGTTTTTAAATGCTTAGCATCCACAACAAGAATATCCCAGGGCACCTTCACAGATGAATGAAGAATGGTTTCGATGTAGTTGATCAACTGCATCTGATGCTTGGCACACTGTCCGAGTAAACCATTCACCTCTCCAATTTCTCTCTTTACGTTTTTCATGACATATTTTCCAAAAATCTCTCTCATGGATTTGCTCAGCTTCTTTTGAAGAATAACGAATCGCTAAATTTCCAGCTTGTTTAGCGCATTAAACTCTTTGTATAAGGGTTTAATGACCACTTTAGGCATTTGCTTCTTGATGACCTTTTTAATTTGATGCTGAAAACCAAGAAGAGTGTCCCTGACTGCATTGGTGAGCATCTGTAGAAGAGTATCCTTTATAGTAGCAATCAGAAGATGAGGTAGTTATTGGGTAATATCATCTAAAATAATTTTGGGAATAGTGTTAGAAGCTGAGGTAAATTTCTGATTGAGTTCAGTGGGTAGATTCTTTGCAACATTGTTAACTTGAGCAGAAAGAAAATATAGTCTTCTTGGAAGATGACCAAGGGGCTCTGATCCTAGTGCTCTGGTTATTTAGATTTCCTTAGCTTTCATATCTCTAATGTTGAACATTTTTGGATCTTAACCCGGGAATGTTCTTATTCTCCATACAGCTTTACAATTATGCATTGAACTTCTCTTGGAGTAGTGAAGTGGTTGATGTTGATGCAGTAATCAGTGGTTACTTGGATGATCAAGTGCAGTAAAAACATTCGTGTATTAGAATCCCGTGTGTTGCTTCGCTGATTAATTTGTTAATTAGGTTCGTCAGCTGCTATATCTTCAGCCATAAAATAGTTCTTTGTGTCTTTCATCTCCATCATCATTCCTTGAGACAAACATGATTTCATCATCGGGCATGGATTCTAAATCAGGATGAGCCTCTTCCATCCTTTGATCAGCCTAAGAATCTCCAATGAGTGTAGTATAAGCAGTATCATGCATTTCTTGATCCAAGTTCTCTTTTCTGATGAATTTAATTTCAGACTCAGTGTCAAAAGGACTTTCCTCAGCCTCCTTATTTACTTTATGATCCTTTAACAACTCATCTAAATTGACATATCCTATCCTGTGATCCCAGAGTCAATGGCCAGAGGATCCTCCACAGCCTTCTCAACTATTATTACATGTTCTTGCATAAAATGGTTAGTTGAAAAAGTATATTTGGAATGAAGGTTTATGCTTCCCCTAAGAAGATTAAGGGTGATAATTCAGTCCCCTCAAAAGTCTAAGAATTTTGGGACTCTTTTGATTTGTGAATTTGTAATGTTGGGAAAGGATCAGTGTTACGCTGCCTGAGAAAACAGAGATTATGATTCATTCTCCTCAAAGTGTTAAGACCTTTAGGACTCTTTTAATTTTGATTCAGTAACCTCAGAGGCTGAGTGAAGTTCAGGCACTCTTAGGGTCTGACTTTCATGCGCAGGATGTTGTAAGTCCTTGCAAAGTCTAGAGTTTTCAGGGTTAACGTCAGGCGTTATAAACCCGAGAGTATCATTCCCTGGTGTAGAATTAGAGTGTACATAAAATATAAGATATGGAAGTGCTGATTCTGACTCTCTATTAGGTCAGGGGTAGCCCTTATCTTTACCACTCTCTCCTAAAGAAGTTTGAGAGTGGTTGCTTGTAGTGCCCCTTAAATTTAATAATTGTTACCTTTTTGGTATCTGCGGGTTTAGGCTGGTTCCTTAGCTCCTCTATTGATTCGGAGGCTTCTAGACTCTTGGTGGCATCAGCTGTGGCCACTGATTCCTCAGTATTATGAGAATCATTGACTATCTTCTTTGGTTTGGATTGCCTAACATTTTTAGAAGACTTAGGCTTAGAGGAAGATGTGATTTTCTTCTTCTTTAGCTTCTTATCAGTTGATGCTTTAGGCTAATCAACAGGCTGCACAGTGGTCTCGGATAAGGACTTAGAATTCACCTCCTTAGAAGGAAGGATCAAAGTCTGTTTAGACTCAATTGAAATATTTACCACTTTTAGTTATTTGGGGATCAAAGCATCATAATTTCTATTTTATCTTTTGTAGTCAATTCCATTTCATTTGAATCATTATCATTCAACAATAAGGTTTTTAAAACTAATCCTAAGCTCAATCAAGAAAGCTGTATATAGGCACAATTGGACACATTACATGCATGCATAATATTAAGAACAACTAGAGTTATATCTGGTGTAGGAACTTGGATTAGATGATAAAATTGAATGACTCATCCTAGGCAAGTAATGTTGCGTAATAATATCTACCAGTGGCATAAGTTTAAAATGTTCTATGAATGTAGATTATTAAATATTTTTTTATAATAATGTCATAAACCAATTTCCCTCATTGTTCACATTTTCTTCAAATTCTTCCACAACTTCCGGAATCCTTTTCCGATTGACCTTAGTCCACCACGTTGCTCATCTCTTAACTGCACTTGACGGTTGATGATTTCGGTTTGGCGGGTGTAGAAAGGTTCCATGTTTGGGTCAATGTTAGGTGGGTTTTGAAAAACTTGAGGAACTTGATTGGTTAAGGAATTGACATAACGAATGGGGGAGGGAGTGTGTTAGCCTCAAAAATATTGAGTCGAACGAGAAGTTCATTCATTAGGAATATTAGGTCTCGGTCATTTATATATTAATGTTGTAATAGGCTAGAACGGGAATTAAGCTCATTTAATGTAATCTAATATGTCACGTGTTACGGGCTTAAAAGCCCAAGTAAACTCGAGCCCAACCCAAGTCAAAATCCCATCCGGCAACATGGGTATAAATACTCCTCTCTAAGTGTGGATAGGGTGTTGGTCTCATTTGTATTTTTTACTCTTGTAATCAACCATCTCTATCTTCTCTCTACTTTCTCTCTCTTGTTTCTCTCTCTAAATTCTTCCTTTTCTCTTCTATCTTATTTTCTTGATTACCATGGTGAAGTAAAGGTGATTATTGGTTTCGACATTTGGTATCACTCGCCATGGGTGGGTTTAGTGCTAGTTGTGGTTGTATTAAGCTTCTTGGATTCGACTTCTTTGTAGCTTATTTATTTCAGCTTATTTTTTATTTCTTATTTTTTTCGTAACTTATTCTTATAAACAAATTGCTTTATTACATTTTTAAAGTATTCAAAAAAGAAATCAAACTTAGTGGTCAAAAAGCTTTACATCAGTATAACGTTTGGATTTCTGTTACTTTGGGTTTTTAGTTTTTTATTGGGCTTTTAGTTTTTCTTGTCACAAACGTATTTACACATATTTGTGTAAGTTTGAACGATTAAGTATTTGGGCCAGTTGGTGTTGTGTTTTTACACATATTTCTGTTACTTTGGTGTTTTGTTTGAAAAAGTTTCCATCACTCGGCCTATTCTGTATCAGTTTCTATATCGTGGACTTGTTCGTAGATTATTTTGTGTTTAAGCTTATTATACGAGGCTTATTCTCCTTCAAAGTAGCTTATTCGAGCTTATTTTAAAGCTTTTTAGTTGGCTTATTTGTTTGTGGTTCACACGGTTTGTGCAAAGACAAGGACGTTTTGTTGGTTTATGTTAAAGACAAGAACGAGTACTAGTACTTTTTTGTTTTCATCAGGCTATCTATACCGTTGTCTTTGTCAGGCGATCTATACCGTTTTATTTGTGAGGCGATCTATACCGTTTTCTTTGTGAGGCGATCTATACGTTAAAGAAAAACAAGTGGGTGATTTATACGTGTGAACAAGTGTTAGGAATTACAGATTTGATGATTACAAAACCCATAAACAGAAATGAAGAAAGAAGAAACAAAAGGAAACAAGATATGCTAAAGAAGGAACAAGATCAAAGATTAATGGTGATTGAAATCAAACATTAATTGTTGATGATTAGATTAGTCAAACATTTAATGTGATTAGTTCAAACATTAATGTGATGATTAAGGTTCAATTTTTAGTTTCCTAATTGTATTTATGTTTTCTTTGAAATATAAGGACCCATTATTGTAATGTTAGTAGCTTTGTTAGTAAGCTGTTAGGGTTTCTTGTTACCTCCCTTATTATATTAAGAGGGTAGGCTTCTAGGTTGAGGTATCCATCATAGATAGTCTCTACATGAGAGTCTAAACGCATAGATAAGCGTGTGTAATTAGTTAGAGTTTTGTTTCTTTATTAATGTTGATTAAAGAAAACCTTATTAGTAACAGGATTGTGTTCTTTACATTCCGCCGTGTGTTACATCATTGTTATCATACCCTAGAAGAGTCCTAATTAACGATCTATGGAGTCATTAATAGGATTCACAATGGTTCAGAGCCTCGTGGCTCTCGACTAGGGGTATAAGGTTTTCCTATATATTTTATTTTTCTGTTAATTTTTTTTTAACACTTATATTTTGGTCCACAGAAGCCTGGATCTTGAACAATGAGGATGTGTTATGTTTAGTTCATTTGGTGGTCAGTTTATGACTATAATCTTGATTGGAAAAGTTACACACTCTTTACAAATTTTTGGTGCGAGTATGATACGATTCAGCCCTTGACATTGGATCTAGGATATGGTCGTTGATGCGAAGGAGCTCACTGAGCTATACGGGCCATAGTTGTGATCGCCATGATAATATTGTCTAAATGAATTATTCAAAGTCATTTTTATTACATGTATTAGTAATATGCATGTCTTTTTCGACTGAAGGAGATTTGATCTATCTATGAGTTTTTTCAGATTCATGTGTTGGTGGAGTATTCTTTTATGGGGAAGCTTAATTTGTTGATTGATACTTAACCATTACATGCATCAACTTGATGGGCAGCGTTTACGAGTTGCACAAGACCCTATTAGATGATACAAAAGGGGAAGAAGATTTGTTTGAGCTTATTATTGTGATGAACATGTTCTACCATTGTTTTATCATGCAGTTGTTTTGTAATATCAAAATGGGGAAGATTGTTGGAATTACATATTTGATTGATTACAAAACCATAAACAGAAATGAAGAAAGAGAAACAAAAGGAAAAAGATATGCAATAAGAAGAAACAAGATCAAGATTATGTTGATTAAAATCACCATTAATGTTGAAGATATAGATTAGTCAAACTTTAATTTGAGAATAGTCAACATTAATGTGATGATTAATGATCAATTAATAGTTTCTAATTGTATTATGTTTTCTTTGATATAATAAGGACCATTTTATGTAATAGTTAGTTAGCTTTGTTAGTAAGCTAGGGTTTCTTGTAACCTCCCTTTATTATATAAAGAGGGTAGGCGTCTGGTTGCAGGTATCCATCATAGATAGTCTCTCTAATGAGAGTCTAAACGCATAGAAAGCGTGTGTAATAGTTAGTAGTTAGTTTCTTTATTAATGTTGAATACAAGAAAACCTTTTAGTAACATGATTGTGTTCTTTTATATTACGCTGTGTGTTATCATCATTGTTATCATACCCTAGATGAGTTCCTAACTAACGATCTATGGAGTCATCATTATTGGATTCCATATTGTTACCACTTGTAGTTCCTATAAACAGGATTGATGAGCTTGAATGGACTGATTGTCTTTGAATAAATCCAAAGAATCCTTATAAAGAGACAATGATTGAATATAAATATTGATGCGGAGATATCAATATCTATACTAGATGAACACTTAGAAAAAAAATATCAAACTTGCTTTTACTATTACTATATTGATGTGAATCTCAATTAATCATATGTTTATAATACTTATTCTATGTTCATTTTATGAATTAAGGAACCCTATAGCGTTTAAGTGATAAATGCTTATCTCTTCACTAGATTAACGGCTAATTGATAACTATTATCTATATTTACAACAGACTTAACTGTCTGGTTCAATCTTTATAACTATAAGACTGCCAGACTTAAGTTAATGCTGGTCAGTTAACTTGCTCTACCAGACTTAACTTCTATACTTACAGTATCTACTAATTGTCTTTCAGTACTAACTTTATCTAACAGGCCTTAACTTTAATTCTAACAGTATTAAGGTATGTTTACAATATTTTCCTAACATTTCTCCTCTAACTTGATCTTCTTTCTGAACTTCATAGTTTCTGTAATACTTTGGCTTCACTTTGGGCTTTAGAGGATTGTCTTGAAACTTTTTTGTTTTTTTGTCTTCAAAATAATATGTCTTTCAAGTCTTCAAATATTGACAGCAAATCTAGTCTTCATAGCCTTCCAATCTTGACTGCAACAAATAGTTTTTGGCAACTACCAGCCATAAATGGATTTATTGTGTCTTTACCATGTGCCGTTTGCTATGGACTAGCACAATGATAGGTTTTTAAGACCATGGTACATTTGTTAAACCCAAATTATGATTTTGAGCAAATCATCAGCTATTAAACTGATTGATAAATCTTTACCAGCTAGCCGTTTACTCTGGAGTAGCCATGCTTCAGTATAAATACTATGGTGCATTGAATACCATACAATTTTTGGTAAATTGTCAACCATGTAATATGGATTTGCATGTCTTTACCATAAGCCATAATCTTATTGACTAGTTATGGTTTTTCACAGCCTTTACACAAGCCATATTAAACTTGTGGGATAGCCAACTCTTCACTTAGATAGATATGGTGTGTTTGAAGACCATACAACTTTTTTGCAAGTTGTCAACCATAGAACGGATTTGAGAAGGTCTTTACCAAGAGCCGTTTGCTCTTGGACTAGCAAGTAATTATGGTGGTTAAACATGGTGAACTGATAACCATTTGTTGTGTTAGTGCATAGCACATTCACCAAGTGTTATCCTTCTCATCTTCTATCCTAGGCTTTCAACCCTACAACCTTCACTACTTTCTAATGCCAGCTTGTTTCTCCATCATTTTCAATAATCTATAGCAATCCTCACTCATTTTTCCATCTAAAAAGTTCATTTTTAACATAGTTTTTTACATTCTAGCTGTTAGTGGATATTTTCTTTCTGGACAACCATATACACTTCCATTGGATTCTAGTTCAAGCAATTGTACCCTACAAGTATCATAATGTATAAAACGTATATCTTTTGTTGTCCTAATTCACTACATATTGAATCTGTGCTTTGAGGTTCTTCAAACATATATTCCTTAAAACTTTTACCAGAATCACTTCTCTAAATTATCCTCATGCCCATCCAAACCCATTATCCTTTCATTACTACCTGTCAACTCAGTAAGGTCATCTTTTAGATATAGAACTTTACCATAGCACCAAAATTAATGTTATACTATGTATGTATCATCTTCTAAACAATTAGGTATGCTCTTTTTCTCCTTGGTTTAATAATCTTATTGGTAGCTAACACTAGTGTTTTCATAGTAAGGTACAGGATGAATAGGAGTTTCAGTACTGTGTTAGTCTCTTTTGCTCATCAAACTTTCTGAATCTTCTGAATCTTTTCATTCAACATTTGTATTAATACCTTTCTTGCCAATCTGCTTTTTCCTTTCCAGACTTCTTTGTTGATCATCATCCTTTGCTTCTTCACCTTTTTCTTCTTTCAGTTTTTTTGGAGTCTTTGTTGAAGCTCTTCACTTAAATCTTTTCATAACTGCTTTAGTTGCTTCAAATAACTTCCATGTTCCTTGATTCTTCAAATATGTCATCATATATGTCTTCAGCTGTGATTGTGTCATGGGCTTGTTTCTTTTAGCTTTGGCTCTTTCTTCAGCAAAGAACTTCTTTCTTTGATTTACAAGATCCACCATTTTCTTTGCAAAATCTTCTCCTTGAATTTCACTACCAAGTATGTTCTTTGACAATTCTGCATTAGCTTCAAGTTTGGCTCTAATCATATCCCAATCTTCATTTGTGTAATGTTGAGCCTCAAATTGTACTTGAGCTTTTCTTTTCAACTGTTGTTCAGTCAATTCTTCTTCTTCTGCAATCCTTTGTGCTAGAAGAGAATCCAAATGAATTTGCTTAGCCCTCTCTTCTTCTTGTAAGGAATCCAATCTGATTGCTTCTGCAAGACTAGCTTCTTCTTGCAAAATTTGTTCCTTTGACTTCTTTGGAGTTTCTTCAATGAGCATAGGAGCTTTTCCTTCTCTTTGTCCTTTATCTTCACCAACAGTACTATCTTGCTCAATACCAGTATTAACTTTAATACTGCCAGTATTAATTTCACTAGCAGTATTAACTTCCTTATCAACAGCACTAACCTTTTCAGCACCAGCATCAAACTCTTCTTGGAAGTTTAAGCTAGAGACTACTTTCTTATCTTTAGTCTCTCCTCTTCTCTTGTATCTCCTTCCCTTGTCAATGGACCTTGACTTTAAAGAGGCAACTTTTGAGAGAGTTTTAGCTGCTTCAAGAGTGCTTGGACTTATTTCTTCTACTTGTTCCTCCCCTGAAATGTTCACCTTTGTTGTAGGGGGAGTAACCAGACCTTGTACTGAAGTCCCTTGAGCCTCAGGTTCTTCTTCCTCTGAATCTGTCAAAACCAAATTTCTCCTTTGTATAAACCCTTCCAGTTTCTTCACCTTCTTGACAAGCTTCACTATTGCATTTCCCATGGTTAACTTTGTTTGTTTGAGATCCTCTTCCAGGCTATCAATCCTTGAAATCAACTTGGGAACTGTTTGAAGCAAATCATCCACAGACATGTGGCTTGGAGCCTGTGCTTGTGAGGGTGAGAAGTGATGATGTACAGGAGTATGTTCCTCATAGATGTGCTCATCTTGTGTAGGTTCAGACTCAGGTGGTGGTTGTGGTGTGGAAATAGGTGGTGATGTTAGTGGTGATGTTGTTTTAGGGATAGGTAGTGGTGTTGTTGATGGTACAGGTTGAGATGGAGTTGGAGCACCTCTTGATTGAGCTTGACCTGCATTAATGGTTAGCATAGCAGGCAACAGTGGTCTATTGATCTTGGCACATTGGGTAAATAACCCTTTATCTTTACTTTGGACTCTTGTGCCCGCGACTAGCAAGTTGAGAACACAAACAACCAAAAGAATTCCTTATCCTAACAATTCTTTGTACATCACCTAGGTAATTAAAGTTTGTACTTATGGTGGTTTAGCAAAAACCATGAGTGATTAACTAGAAGCCCTAAAACCGCCCCTAGCTCGGTTTGGTTTTGGTTTATGTGACTAGGAAAGATTAACAAAGCTTATTGCCTATAAATACACATTCACAACCACTTATTACCTTTCCCAATCCTTAAACTTCTCAATGCTTACACAATCTATTTACCTATTATCACTCGTCATTCATTAAGGCCAGAACCAAACTGACCCACATTTCTCCAAGAAAAACGAAGGAGCCCTTGAGATTAAACTTAAGGGTGGTAAGAGTTGTTACAAGCTAATGATTTGGTATACCAAAGCTTTGATAGCTTAAGTTATACACTTGGGTGTATACGAGTGGGTTGTCATCTAAAGCGCCATCTAAAAACTTTAGTACCCTCTTTGTAAGTCGGCTCTGTACTCTAGGGAATCTATGTTACTCTATGTTCATATGTTAATTATTGAATTGTAGAACATTTATACGTCGAGCTTAAAACTCTAGGTTGGGTAGAACATGCATGCTCGACCCATGACATGGTTCACAGAGCACCTTTTTATCATGAACCAAACGGGTGTCAGTGCCATACACCAAAGATCACGTAAACTTCATTGTAAATCGAATTTGGCGGTTTGTAATGCGTACACGACCAAATAATATACTTGCATGATAGAGGCGTCGTGTTTAGGAGCTAAATGCATGACCTTTGGCCACTAGGTCCTTTCGTATATCCATATAATGGCTATGGGAAGCATCGGGCCTCATGACCAGTAGCCAGTTACTCGAGCCAACGCAGAGCCCATTTGCGAAGATCATAAGCAACAATAAGCATTAAATCAGCTTTTACGTGTGCTATACGAGGCATTTTACTGAGCTTTTAACTTTGGAAATATGAACCTTAATGGACCCTTTGCCATGCATCGTGAAGCAAACGAACATAAGTGGGCCATCTAGCCTCATTACCGAGTCCACAACTATAGCCTTACGCACGAATAGCTCACACAGTTATTCGAGCGCTTAAATCAGCTATAGTCCTTCAAAGGATCCTAGCAAAGAACATGGACCAAAAGAATTGAGCCCGAAACCTTAGCCCTTACTCGGGCCTTACAGCCCAATAGAAGCTTATTAAGCTTATTTGGATCGTAATCTGAAAACAGAATCTTTGGGCTTAATTAGGATAGAAATAAGCTAAAATTGCTAAAGGATCCTTAGGGTTCTTTTCGGGTTGAGCCATTGGGCCCGTAAGCCCAATAAGTCGAAATAAGCTTCAATAAGTCTACGAGCTTATTTTAAGCTTAACAGTCCATATGAGCTTATTGGAGGCTTTTGGGCTTATTAAAAAATTAATGGATCTGTTAAAAACCTAAACGGCACTTAACGGGCCAACACGGCCCGTTAAGCCAAAATAGCTCGATAAGTTATTTTTAAGACGAAAACAACTTTATGACTACTTAAAGGTTAAAAGCCAATTTAAATATTTTCAAACCTTTTCGTGTTCAAATTATGAAAACGATAGTGAAGGGCATAACTTGCTTTTCGATACTTGAATAAAATGTTTAAATCGTATATGAAAACTCATAAACAATAAGGTCGAATTAGTAATATCTAAACGGTTAGGACTAACATTGAACCTTTAAGTAGGTTTCGAACCAGAGGGGATGATATTGTATTTAACGAAAAGTATATAGATTAAAACTCATACTTTGCGAAATCTATACACAATAAGAACTAAGTGTATATTCGGAAATTTAAAGGACTACTTATAACTTTCTGCAATAAGAAGTTTAAAGCATATAATGTTATTACTTTATAAACCTAGGGAATGAAGTGTATACATCTAAAAAACCTACGGTGTTTGTGAATAAAGTGAATAAATTGAAACACTTAACACGTTTCGGCCTCGAATCTTAAGATATTAGGACATCGATCAGGTTTAATACCAAGTTAATATATAAGTTATTTATAACAATGAGTTACATTTATCGGAAAACCATCGATAGTATAAATACATTAATCTTGTGCGTCACTACACCAAGGATCACGATTTATTAAACTTAAATGGATTTTACGTTTATACAATGAGTCGTTAGCTTTATATATGTACCTAAGACTTGATCAGTAATCAAATATGTACTTTACGGTGCGATCCATGGCTTACTTGGTTATTTATTATCATTTACAGAGAACTTGCCGGCTTAAGGGGAGTTCATAGCCCCAATGCTTTACAATTATTTAAATGATTTTACATCCATGGTGGAGAACATGCTTTATTTTAACAAACTGGGTAAGTGTAATTTTATTCATGATTACGTGTTTGCCTAAGTTACCATAACCATTATGTCCATGATATTGAACTTGTTATTGCATAGATGTGATTGGGGGATTACAATGTTGTGGGCGGATTGTTTTGGATAGATCTATTAGGGATTGACAATCCCCGTTTGGGTGACTAGCTATCACTGGGAAACGAACGCATACCATGTCGAATCTGGGATGTTGCGAGTTTGCTCATATTCACGGAACCCTGTTGGCATATTATAATATGGCATCATTTATTGTCGAGCTTCGGTGTCATGTGTTAGGTAACGTAATTACTTTTATGATGTTTGCCATTTGTTGCTCAATTATTACACTTGGAATCTTGGGTCCTCCATTGATTTATCTTAATAACATACTGAATTACAACCAACTTTATTGTTGACGTTTTAAGCATGTTTTTCAGGTCAATATGGCACGAGGTGCTGATGATACATTGGAGTCAATAATTGAGAGTCAAACTTAAGATTTGGGGTCTTACTTACTTTTGGGGACAATGTATATAATCTCGAATCTTTATCTATTTTGTTGATCCATTTGAAGCTATATGAGCTATGTAACAAACCAAGTATTTTGTTATTCCATTGTATCTTTTCAAACGAAGTTTAGATAGTCGTTCTCTGATCTTGTGCTTATTGTCCATAATGTTAAAACGCTCTTCGATATTAACATTCCGCTGCATACTCAGATTTGAGGGTGTTACAGATTGGCATCAGAGCCAAGGTTATAGAGAACCAGGTCAAAAGTTTTTGTCTGGACTATAACCATTTTCAAAACTATTTTCACAGATGGGATTTGTGAGGGACATACATGCATTACTTGTTTACGTTTAGCGCATATATGCTTATATGACATGCATTGGTTTAGCATTAGTAGGGTACTAAGTGTCATACTTGATTAATATACGTGTATATAATGAATTAGTATATTCTAGTAAGGGCTTTATTATTAAAGCCTTACAAACATATCACATCGATTTTTCTTATAAGAAATACTTATATAAGCTATTTTACTTTGCTTTTGCAGCAGTCATGTTTTCTGCGTCATCTACGATTACCTAAACTTTCATTTACACCAATTCGGAGCCAGGCAGAGTCTTCTGGGGAGCCGATGAGGAGATATCTGATGGAGGCATTCCGCGAGTCATCGTATTAGGATACGATGGACTCCCGATGCAGCCAGTAGCCCCACCATCACCGGATTACATACCAGGCCCAGAGGATCCACAGACACCGCCAGTTCCTCAGGACGAGGATGAGCGTGAGCCTATGTTCGTACATGCACATGATCCTGACTACGTGCCAGAGCCTATATACCCTGAGTATATACCATTGGAGGATGAGCATGAGTTTCCAGCTAAGGAGCAGCCATTACCTCCTGTTGATTCACCTACTGCTGAGTCACCCGGATATGTTACTAAGTCGGATCCCGAGGAGGATCCAGAGGAGTACGAGGATGATGAGACAGAGGATGGTCCGGTCGACTATCCTATGGACGGGGGAGATGATGGAGATGATGATGACGGCGATTCATCTGGGGATGACGCTGATGATGAGGATGAGGGTGATGAGGACGAGGAGGAGGAGGAGGAGGAGCACTTAGCTCCGGCCGACTCTGCCATTATTGTACCTGTTGATGAGCCTGTTTTCCCACCTGAGGGAACATAGCCTATTATACCACCACCCTCCACTGACATTACTATTGGGGCTAGGATTACCGTCCGGCCTCAGACTTCCATATCCCTTCCACCAGAGGCAGAGGTTGAGAGACTTCTGGCCATGACTACTCCATCACCATCACCACCTATCTCACTATCACCACCCTCTGCAGGAGAGCGCCTTGCTAGGTGCACAGCCCCACCTGCACATTCATCACCACTACCTATGCCATCACCATTACTACCATCATCTGGGTGTCCAACCCAAATCCAGACACTCAGGATAGCATCCACTCAGGCTCTCATTGATGCAGTTACTGCCGCATCACCATCACCTCCACTACCACCACTACCACCCTCTCTATACATACCACCACCTGTTGACCGTAGGGATGATATCCCCGAGTCTGAGCAGCCACCCCGCAAGAGGTTGTATTTGTCCACCCTAGGCTCCAGATACGAGGTCGGGGAGAGTTCTACTGCTAGACCTACCAGAGGTCGGGGGATAGATTATGGATTTGTCAACACGATAGATGCTGAAGAGAGGGCAACAGGGGATAGAGTTGTTGGGACTGGGATTAGGGATACTTGGGTAGATCCGGCAGAGGCAGTTTCAGAGATAGCACCTATGACCGTGAGAGAGGTCAACACTAGGGTCATAGAGCTGTGAGCTCCAATGTGCGGGTTTACACAGGATCTTGTTATGCTTTACTAGAGGATGCTCAGGATAGTAGGTCTCGTATATCACAGCGAGTCGATATGGACTCGCAGCGGGTCGATTTACTTATGGGGTTAGGATTGACTCTCCAGGAGACCAGTATGGTGGTGGAGGAGGAGCGCCCTATGTTCCCCGAGAGGCTTGGGCTCACTCGATAGGATTGAGTCAGGCGACTCATCAGGAGCTTCAGACCCATCGTGATCATGTGTATGCACATGAGACCTATCTCCAGGCACACCAGACACAGCTACAGCTGCAGAGTACTCTTCTTTCAGACTCAAACACCAGGTTCACGGACCTCGCTTTCAGATGCAGCAGGCTGAGTTAGCAGCGCTTCGAGAGACTGATCGTAGGCGCCAGGACCAGATGGTAGAGACTCTCCGAGTCATCAGAGATATGAGGCGAGAGATGAGCGACATGCAGGCTGAGTTGTTAGCACTGCGAGAGCAGCAGAGGAGGTAGCAGCAGGACCAGAGGCTAGGATTCAATCACAGGATGGCTTTGGGGACGCCGACAGTCACATTTAGTGATTTATGTTATTGTATCTTGCTAGGTCATTGTACAGGCATGTTAAGTATTAGGGGTTTTCCCCGCTAGCATAGCCTTAGATCTTTTGTATTGTATTATGTGTACTCCGACGACTATTTCATGTAAAATTTTCAAAGTTATGAATGAAATGGATGTGTTACTTTGTACTATATACTTCTCTTGTGTTGATTATCTCATCTATATATTATTATATTCTGTCATATAACCTCATGTTTTGTCTTTTGTGATCTAGACAAATCATGGCACCTACAACCAGAAGAGGACCAAACACCCCAGTCAATGACACCAACCCAAACAACATGACCCCCGAATCCATCCAAGCAATGATCGACCAAGCTCTCTTGCGAAACTCCACCAATGGAGATGGAAGCCACAGTTCGCACGGGGATAACCGAAGGAACGTGCAAACTGCGCGCCCTTGTTTTTACGCTGACTTCATGAAGTGTCAACCTTTGAACTTCAAGGGGGCTGAAGGTGTGGTCGGTTTAACTCGGTGGATTGAAAAGATGGAGTCAGTTTTCAATATCAGTGGTTGTGCCGTTGAGAATCAAGTAAAGTTTGCCACCTGCACCCTGTTAGGTGCTGCCTTGACTTGGTGGAATGGTCAGATAAGAACCTTAGGTCCAGAGGCATATGCCATGACTTGGGAAGTACTCAAGAAAAAGATGACGGACAAGTATTGTCCGCAGGGTGAAATCAAGAAATTAGAAATCGAGCTGTGGAACCTAAAGGAAAGGGAAACGACGTTTCCAGCATTACATGAACGTTCCAAGAGTTAACCCTGTTATGTACCAAGTTTGTTTTAATCAATGAAAACCGAGAAGGTGGACAAATACATCGGTGACTTCCTGAACAACATTTATGGGGAACGTCAAATCTGCCTGAGCCCAAGGAGTTGGATAGATAGGACATTGAGTTAGGCCAATGACTTGATGGACCAGAAACTCCGCACCTACGCGGAAAGGCAATCTGACAACAAAAGGAAGGCTGATGATTCATCCAGAAACAACCATGGTCACCAACAGCAACCCTTCAAAAGGCAGAATGTCGCCAAAGTCTACAACATGGGGACGGGCGAAAGGAAGCCTTATGGGGGATCCCTGCCCAAGTGCAACAAGTGCCATCTCCACCACAATGGCCCGTGCACCCAGAGGTGCCACAAGTGCAACAAGATAGGGCACTTTGCTCGCGATTGCAGAATAATGGTTAACACAAATGTTGCTAACACTCAGAAGGGCAATGGGGCAACTCCCAAAGGAAATGGTTGTTTTGAGTGTGGAGCACCAGGACACTTCAAGAGAGATTGTCCAAAACTAAAGAATAAAGATGGAGGAAATGGGAATGCACAAGGATGGGTTTATGCAGTTGGGAATGCAGAAAAGAGGGGAAATGCACCAGGAAACCCTGATGCAAATGTCGTCACGGGTACGTTCCTCTTAAATAACCACTATGCATCTATCTTATTCGACACTGGTGCCGATAGGAGTTTTATATCCACTGCATTTAGTTCCTTGATAAACATCGCCCCAACTTTCATTCAAGAAAATTGTTATGATGTGAATCTTGCTGATGGGAAATTGGTTCGAGTTAGACACAATTATACGAGGTTCGCTACCTTATAATTTCTTTGGCCTCCGTTAACAAGATCTAATGGCACCGTAGGCAACTGGGTAGTTTCGGACGTCATTATCAGTATGACTGGTTAAGGATGATGTCAGTATGATAGTGTGCGATGAGAAACTCGTTCAAGTTCCCTACGGGAATGAAACTTTGATTTTCGTGGGCAACGAATAGTTAGCCAAACGGAGAGAGAAATCCGGTTGACAGTAATCTCATGTTCAAAAGTCAAGAGTAAATGGCATGGATGCCAGGTCTTTTTAGCACAAATATCCGCCACAAGAAAAGAGGAGGGACAAGTCGGAAAGGAACAGGATAGAGGCGTTACCATATCGTCCGTGATTATCCGAATGTGTTTCCATAGGACTTGCCAGGTCTCATCACAGATCGACCAGTGGAATTCATTTCGACTTAATTCCAGGAGCCGCACCCGTAGCTCGAGCACCATATCGATTGGCCCCATCCGAAATGAAAGAATTATCAGAACAATTACAAGAACTTTCTGACAAGGGATTCATAAGGCCTAGTTCCTCACCTTGGGGAGCCCCGGGTCTTATTTGTCAAAATAAGAAGGAGGGTCATTAGGATGTGCATCGGCTATCGCGAAGTTAAATAAAATGACAGTAAAGGAATCGTTATCCACTCCCGAGGGAACGACGATTTGTTTCGAATCTACTTCAAGGATCAGTATTTATTCGAAGTAGATCTGAAATCCGGATATCACCAGCTTAGAGTACCGAGAACAAGTACCATTCCAAACAGACGGCATTTTCGAACTCGTATGGCCATTACAGATCACAGCGTTATTGCCATTCGGACTGACAAACGCACCTGCGGTATTCATGGACCTCATGAACCGAGTGTGCAAACCTTACTTGGATAAGTTCGTAATTGTCTTCATCGATGACATACTTATTTATTCAAAAGACGAAAGGGAGCATGAAGAACACCTTAAAGCAATTTTGGAATTGCTTAAGAAGGAGAAGTTGTACGCAAAGTTTTCAAAATGTGAATTTTGGATTCCGAAGGTACAATTTCTCGGACATGTCATTGATAGTAGAGGCATACATGTGGACCCGGCCAAGATAGAGTCTATCAAGGATTGGGCATCTCCCAAGACACCAACGGAGATCCGCCAATTTTTAGGTCTTGCTGGTTACTATCGAAGGTTCATTGAAGGATTTTCGAAGATTGCTAAGTCAATGACGAAACTTACTCAGAAAGGAATCAAGTTCGACTGGGGAGAAAAGGAAGAGAACGCTTTCCAGTTGATAAAGCAGAAGCTGTGCAGTGCCCCAATTCTGGCTTTACCTGAAGGGAGCGAAGACTTTGTGGTATACTGTGATGCGTCACACAAGGGCTTAGGTGCTGTGTTAATGCAGAGAGAAAAGGTGATTGCCTATGCTTCTCGACAGTTAAAAGTTCACGAGAAGAACTACACCACTCATGATTTGGAGCTTGGATCGGTAGTGTTTGCCCTAAAGATATGGAGACACTATCTATACGGAACCAGATGCCACCCGTATTCACGACCATAAAAGCCTACAACACATTCTCGTTCAGAAGGAGCTTAACATGAGGCAACCGTTGGCTAGAATTTAATGAGTGACTACGACTGTGATATTCGTTATCATCCAGGGAAAGCAAACGTAGTGGCCGATGCGTTGAGCCGTAAAGAAGGATGAGCCCATTGGGGTGTTCGAGCCCTTAGTTATGGACAATTGGTTAGGATCTTCCAAGAATATTAGAAGCTCAGATCAAAGCCCAGAAACCAGAGATTTATCGTAAATGAAGACGTATGAGGTTAATCCGAAGGATATACCACAAGGAAAGAGTGGAACCGCGTGCCGTATGGGACACTGTGCTTACACAGCAGGAGTTGGATACCTTGGCTTTGGAGACTTAAGATCCGTTGATTATGACGAATCCCACAAGTCGAAATATTCTATCCATCCCGGTTCCGAAAAGATGTACCAAGATGTGAAGAAATTATTTTGGTGGCCAAACATGAAGGCTGACATCGCCACGTATGTTAGCAAATGCCTGACATGTGCAAGGGTCAAGGCCGAGCATCAAAGGCCATCGGGGTTGCTAGTACAACCAGAAATACCCGAGTGGAAATGGGATAATATAACAATGGATTTTATCACCAAACTCCCTAGGTCGTCACAAGGTTTCGACACCATCTGGGTGATTGTGGATCGACTTACAAAATCTGCTCACTTCTTGCCGATACGGGAGAATGATCCATTGGACAAGTTGGCAAGGCTGTACTTGAACAGGATAGTGGCAAGACACGGGATACCTGCCTCAATTATCTGTGATCGTGATGGAAGATTCACTTCAAATTTCTGGAGATCATTTCAAAAAGCTTTGGGTACGGATATTAGCATGAGCACTGCGTATCATCCAGAAACTGACGGCCAGAGCGAGAGGACCATTCAAACTCTCGAGGACATGCTACGTGCTTGCGTGATCGATTTAGCGCAAAGGGCTGGGGTTAAGCATTTTGCCATTGGCCGGAGTTTTTCATACAACACAGTTATCACGCTAGCTAAAGGCCGCCCTGCTGAGGCATTGTATGGTCGAAAATGCCGATCACCAGTATGCTGGGCCGAGGTTGGGGAAGCCCAACTGACTGGCCCGGAATTAATCCAAGAAACAACGGAAAAGATCGTCCTGATCAAGCAAAGGATGCAAGCGGCACAGGATCGACAAAAGAGCTACGCTGATCGGAAGCGAAAGCCGATGGAGTTCGAAGTTGGAGACAGAGTTATGCTCAAGGTCTCACCTTGGAAAGGAGTCGTACGGTTCGGTAAGCGGGGCAAGCTGAACCCGAGATATGTCCGGTCCTTTAAAGTGTTAGCAAAAGTTGGAAAGGTTGCCTACAGGCTGGAACTTCCTCAAGAGTTGAGCAGAGTTCACCACACTTTCCATGTATCAAATCTGAAGAAATGTTACGCTGACGAACCAATAGTCATGCCGTTAGAAGGAATTCATGTTGACGATAAGCTCCAGTTTGTGGAAGAGCCCGTTGAAATCATGGAACGGGAGATCAAACGATTGAAGCGAAGCCGGATACCATTGGTTAAGGTTCGCTGGAACTCTAGGCGGGGCCCTGAGTTTACCTGGGAACGTGAAGAATCGTTCAAACAAAAATACCCACAACTCTTCACAAACCGGGCTTCGTCATCCACTACAAGGTCTTAAGCTTTGAGGACAAAGCTCTTTTAACGGGTGGAGACTGTAACATTTCTCATTTTCATGTCAGGGTACGACTCTATTAATGATCACAATTTATTTTAGTCCGATACGCGTTTAATTTTAATATTTACTTTTAAGGTAAATCGCGTAGACTAAAAATAATCAATGAATGTAAACGGTCACCAAATAAATTACGGTTTACATCAACTAAGTAATATTTAATTATTACAAAGACAATTATAAACGTTGTGCGTTTCATTTTATTAAGTCACGTAAAAGAGTTACGTTTCGCGATAAAATACATTTGGACACACCCCGGAAATACCTAGCCTAACCTAGACTCAAACCAATACCCACTTTTCTCTCCTTAACACAAAATTTAATCAATTTTGGTGTCAAGTGTGACAACCCGATATTTTCCGTTCATCAAGTTAGCCGTTTCCGTGTAGTAATTTGAATTTTTAAATGTTTCGTTTAGCTTTACCGTTTAACCGGGAAGTTGTTTCGTTGTTATCTGAGAATAGTCTCCGGGAGCGAACCGGGACGCCAAACGTTGTAGTATTTTGGCAATAGCTACGTTTTTATGTTTTTAAGCAATGTTTAAAATTTCATAATTTTTAGTGATACCGTTATTCGTTTCGTTACTTGCGTTACCCGTGTTTTACCTAAACTATAAGCTTAAGCATGCAAGACTTGGAAATTAAATCATTTTGGGAGCACTAGCAACAAAGATTATAAAAATGAAATGGTCCCCCCCTCCCCTTGGCAAATTTCGGTGCAAACCAACAACCATGGACTTGGTGGACAAGTTTTGAATTCAAATGTGCATAAGACAAGCTCAAATTACATGTTATAAGCTAGCTAAACTCTCATTGGTGGATCATTTTGGTCCCCCCTCCTCATTCTTGTCCTATGTTCGGTACACACACACACACCATTAGTGTGTGAAGTAAACTTTGATTTATATAACTTGGTTACTTTCATTTGTTCATTCCATTCTCACACACATAAAACTTTACTTCACTTTTCCATCTTTTCTTTCTTTCTCTCTATTGCCGAACCAAAATCACCAACAAAACACATTCATTTTTCATCTTTGATCAAAAACACTTGAAGATTTATTGAAGGTTTGATCATTTGTATCATCCGGGTATTTGTTAAACAACATTTGGGTTGTTATTAATCTTTGTTCATCATCCAAATCTTCTAATTTTTGTAAGTCTTCAAATACTCAAATAACTTGTACTTTTATACTTCTCATGATGCATACATACTAGTTGTACAATTTATTTTGTAAAAACAAAGGTTTAAAAACTACATAAACCCTAAAAGGGTAGGCATATGTTTCGAAATACATAAGAATAAATATAAGGAAATGTTAGTTTTGTGATCGTGGTTATTTTCGTGTAATAAAAATGATATGCTATAGTTCATTTTGTTCGGCTTATGTTTAATAAGCTCGTGGAAAGCTTATTTAATTATTTTGAGCTTATTAGGGCTTATATATATGTTTCGGCCCAAATGAAAAATAAAGAAAGATTTATTGTTTAGCTTATTTTGTTTTGACATATATTTTGTTAGCTTATTTTCTAGCTTTTTGTGAAAGGACAAATGATAAACTTATTCGGCTCAATAAATAAGCTCGAATATAGTTTATTAGGCCTTAAAGCCACGTCCCACATACAAGACCCAACACCATGAGATTATTTTTGAGCTCATATGGTTTGGCTTATTATACTTGACTTATTGTGAGCTTATTGATAGCTTATCTTGAGGTCACGTATTTATTACTTAATATTTTGCTTATCGAATTAAATGGATAAGTAAAACTACACATTCGGACTTAACGGGCCAAAGCCCAACATATATGCAAAACACCAAAGCATAAAAGCTACGGTGTAGTTTATTGGATAAGTTCGTGAGTGACTTATTTAATAATGTACGATTTAGATGTTTTACGTTTAATTATTTTTAGACGTCGAACGTTACAATTAATAATGGATTTGATGACGAGTAAATTGTAAATATGGAAAGTGGTTTGAAAGTGGTACTTAATTAAAGTCTACGACTTTGGGAAAACGTGTAAACACGAACGGGTCATGCCGAAATTTTGTAAAAATCTTTATACTTAGAAACTATTTGGAAAAACATAAATGATAAAATATTTCGATTAAATTACCTAACTATTTGGAAATATTAAATGATAAATAACAAGTTTACTTATGTATTAACCATAACAAATATAATATCTATATAAGTAATA
>BQNB010031216.1:0-52773 GCA_026074375.1 Tanacetum coccineum
AATAGACATGCATGACTCGATCTCAACCTCGTTCGAGTAAAACCTAAGGTTAGTTGCTAAGAAAGGGAAGCAAATTATTGTTAAATAAAATTCACAAAACAAATACATTAAGCTTGAACAAATAAGGTAGTTGCTAGTAACTTTTTCCCGACCATTCCATGATAAAGACTTGAAATATATACAAATGCATCGATCATAAAAATGACAAAGACAACCTAAGTTGGCATTCCCATAACGGTCAACTTCCCAATCATCCCAAATTTACATACTTTTACAAAAGTGGTGATATCAGCCACTTTATACAAAACTATACATCGTTGATTTTTATCCACATATCAACGAATAATCGATCCTTCCAAGTATTTCATTGGTTTAAGTTTAGCGAACCGACTATCAATCATCCTTATCTTTTTTGATGCATTTTCTATTTTTCCATTTTTTTCATAACATAAATCTCAGTGCAATTTCACCGTCTTCACAATCATAATTCATCCGGATAATTTTTCATTTAACGCTTCATCTTCGGACATAATACATAATCCCGAAAGTAGCAAAATACATGAGCTACATATTTTCCCATTGCATTGTGCAATTTAACAAAAGTAGAAAATTTACTTTGACATAGGAAATACAAAACTTTACACAAAAGCAACTACAACTTTGATTAAAGTATGCTTAATCTACAGGGTAGGCTAAAGTGTAAAGGTGTAACAAAATAGACATATGGTATGAAATAGACAGGAATGGCTCAATAGGTTTTTCTAAGGGATCTTACTCGTATGGTGAGAGTAAGTAAAGGTAACTAACTAGTGTAGTTAGTTAATCTTACAACATTTAGGCTTTTTGGTGTTTTCCTAGAAATTTACTAGTTAAAAATATTTCTCCATCTAAATCCATAGTACTCATTGTTGTGGTCTCGAGTGATATACCAGGCCAAGTTCTAAAGTCCACTACATCACCGGCACACTCTTAATTTTTGTGGAATTTTTAGTAAGCGTTTCTCACAAATTAGCATTAAGGGTTATATGCGCGAGGTCATGTAACTAGTAATTTTTACAAAAATTATGCTTGAAAAAATTTTAAATTTGGCATAATTTAAGCACATTATCATGTTATTTGTAAAAGAAATGACAAGTAGGCATTCTAATTCTTCATCCCCCCACTTAGATTATACAACGTCCTCGTTATATATGTAGAATATCTTAATGCACACAAGTTATGGATTCAATGAAGATTTATAGAGAGAAAGAGAGGTGGTTGGATGAACACCTAGAGAGAAAAAGTAAGAAAGAAAATGCAATGTTACTATATGAAAGAAATGAACAACCAACACCCTTTCCATAGCATGGAAAGGGTTTATATATGCTTATCTAGGCTGGTTAGGGCTTGGCTTTCATGGGCTTTCCATGGGCCTTGGACTAACTAGTCTAGTAAGTTTCCAAATATTACTTAACGAGCTATCAAATGATATCAATAGAAGTGACCGATAATTTCGTATTCCTAACAATATCCCCCTAAGGGAGGTCACTCTATTTTACAATAACTTAAACCTAGCATACTATGCTTTGTCTTCAGTCTTGTGCTCGCAGACTTGTTTTATTTACTTCAACTTGTGATATGTTGTAGTGATCATTAACTTTAGGCTTGAGCTTGTTCAAATAAGCTTGACTTGTATGTGAATCTTGAACTTCTTTGAGATCACCAACCAAGCATAATCTCTTATCATCATCTTGTGGCCTTTTTCCTTCTTGTGGTCTTGTGACTTCTAGACTCAACATGCTCATACTGTTCTTGATGTTGAAAGCCGTGTGTAACCATCTTTCTTGATATTCTTTAACTTTAACACTTCATCACTTATGGAGGATGTACGGTATCAACTTAATACTTCGGTCGCTTCAAGAAAGACTTATGGTATCAAGTACAGAAGTCTTGAACGATGTACATAGAGCTTTCATGATAGGTCTTTATAGTATGTAGGTCGAGTATGAGCAACGTGGTATTTGCTTCAACTGTCATCGAGAAACTGCTACAACCGTCAGGAATCTGCATAAGATGGGGTAGTGATAAACCATGGTTCCTCGTTACTAAGTCGTCGAATATCGGTTGTGCATAAAATGGACAAAAGTGGCTTTGTTACTTCATCGAATACGGTTGTAACAATCACGGTTCCTCGTTATTCATTATAGATACTACTTGTGATCTGGTAGAATTCCGAAGAATCTCCTTGACAGGGTTTTGCAGCTGCACTAGCTGTTCTCATTACTGGAGCGTCTCAAAGCAGACAACACGGTAAGAGTAAACCGGTAAGTTACTATCTTCCCGATTAAGCCTTCAATTCGTGTTCAGCTTTCCTATGTCTAGATACCCTTGTGAGGCTTCCCATGGACATAAGATTGAAAATCTATTTAGAAAATCAGTCGGTGTGTCAAAATGCAAACGGGTTTTATGATACACTAACAGTTTGATCTTTTTCAAAATTCATTCGTCAATTCATAAGCTGGACCGAATCGATATCCAATATCACAAGTTCGATCCGTATAGGATCTCACAAGTCACCTACCAAGAGCTTGTTTGATGTTGGCTCAAGCAGGATTTCCATCTTAATTGTGAATACTTAAGTATCACTCGGATGTTCTGGCAAAATCACAAGGATAATGCGTAGGACTCTTTATACATATTTATTGTTTTTCACATTGTGTGAATTAGCAAGCATAATTTTGAAAAGTGTCCTAATGAGATTTATGGATGATATCTTTTGGCTTTAGACTCAATAGTGCACTTCGATTTTAGTGATCAGAGGCTGGAGCAGACTGCTACCTTTTTAATACCAACTAACTCGGAGTGAGAAAGTTGATAGAAATGCATGTAATCTCTTGAAAATGACACATAAATCTATTGAGATATTTTGAATGGCTAGGGAGGGTTAGCATTGCATCACTAGTCCATGATGCATCTCAATGTAGCAATCATCTTTGGAGTGATATCTTGATAGCATATGTATTGACCGCCGTTTCCGCCTAAGTGTAAGGAGGGCTCTTTCTTTCACACCTTTATCTTAACTTATCTTTTTAAGTCTTCCAACTGACTTAGCGCTTACCCATGACTTCATAACTTAGTAACCATGTTGGGTTTTATTCCAATACTACTCCATCTCAGTCGGAACTTTTCCCTTAACCCATCACTTTACTCCTTTTTCAAACCTAAACCTTCTAACACTATCTAGTGGAAATTATCCCTATTAGATCCCTCCGGTTCTGGCTAGATCATGGGAATGGATACCTAAACTTAACCACCTTATAACTCCAATACAATAATTTAAATGGTTAGTCTTTGGTACTTCCACATTTCAGCCAATCACGTAACCAATTGCTCCCCCTTCATATGTGCATCAATTAATCAAAAGAGTTTTAGCACATATATGGGTTAGGTGAATCCGTCCAAATCAATACATAAATAATATATAATAATATATTAATACGAAAATAAAAGGAAGATATTCAAATTATCGTAAAGTCATAAGTATTTTCCGTCGGGTTAGAGAAGTTCACTTTTTAACCAAAGTGAAATCTCAAAAACCTTCCCGGGTCGTTTCTCGACGAGAGGTTGACATGGAAATCTACGTTCAAGTTGTAAATTGAGCTTGAATAGCATAAAAGTTTTTGATTTGGTTTTCTAAATCTACTAAAAGGGAAAGCATATAAAAGGGAAGCTAATCTTTTGGTTTTAAACAATTTTTTTTATACTAAAAATTAAACTAATATTTAAATCTATAAGATTATACTAAAAATGATCTAAAAATATAAATGACTAAAATGCTTTGCTAAGTGACGTGAAATGTTCATTGAGTGCGGGCTTAGGATTAACGAATTAAAATGACACGTAAAATGAAACGCTTAAAAATAAATGACAAGAAATTAAATTGCATTAAAATAAATGACTGAATGTAAATTGAAGAACAAAACTTATGACTAAAAATTTTATTAATCTTTTAATACGCCGCACCTAAATTCCAAAACACTAATCACTAACAAAAAAGCACAACTACTTCTACTCACACTCATAATGAAATAAAAAACTAAAAACAATTTAAAAATAAAGCTACACTAAGCATGGCATAAATCAAATAGGCAAACATAAAATAAAACAATAAAATAAAACTACACTAATTAATTGAAAAAGGAATAGAAAATGGACCGAATTGGAGACCCGCAATTAAAACAAATACCACCCGATTTATTTAACTAAAACAACTAATCAAAGTCGGTCTAGCTAAATGAACCCTTAAGCTCCACGCCTCATGAGTTGACCGGTACCAAAAACACAAAGTAAACATTAAACTGTTAATCAAAAAATAACAATTATAACAACTTCTTAATTTGCAATTTTAGCATAACCCACTAGGCTTAACCGTGAATTCCAAAACAAATTCAAGTCAAACTTTACCACATAAGTCCAATTAATAAACCAAACGCATCCCTAATTTAATCCAAGCGTGGCCCTATATTGTACAAATCAAATGGCCCAATTGAATATTAAACTAACCAAACGTAAACCATATGCGAAAAGCCCAAAATTATTAATATATAATACTATATTAGGTTAAAATCTACGTAGGTTTTTGACCTTTGCTACAGTAACCTTTTTTTGGCTCCCATTTTGGCCAGTCCATTTGATTTTTTTTTTTTTCTGGTGCCCCGCCCGTTTGGTTTTTTTTTTCCTTTTAAAGTATGCAACATAAAAAAAAAAACTTCCCTAATCGGCTCAAAATAAGGAAAAAATTACAAAAGTACTTATTTATTTAAATAAAAAAATACCCGCGACATGAGCCACAGACACATAACGCCCATAATCAAAAAAACTATTAAAACATTTTTTTTTTATTTTAATTAGGTAACATAAAAAAAAATTGCTCGGCATCAAATCCCAAAATAAGAATTTTTTAAGGAAATTTTTTTACAAAAGTACTGATTTATTTAGATAAAAAAATACTCGCCAACATGAGGCCCAAAACACATACGCCCATAATAAAAAAACGTAAAACAACGCGCAAAACTATTAAACATTTTTTTCTTTCTTTAAATTATATACATATACTATATTTGGTTTAAAACTACGTCGTTTCGACCATGTTTGCTACAGTAGCTACAGTAACCGGCCCATTTGACTTTTTTTTAAGTAGGCAACTTAAAAAAAAAAAATTGCTCGGCGCAAAATAGAATTTTTTTATACTAAATTACTGATTTATTCAGATCAAAAATTATTCGCGCCATGAGGCTCAACATATAAGCTCATATAAAAAAAACTATTAAACATGAGACCGAAAAAATAAACCCGCTAAAAAAAATTGCTTAGCACAAAATAGGAAAAAAAAAATATAGATTTATTCAGATAAAAAAAATACCCACGACATTACGCCGCCCAACACATAAGCCCATATAAAAAACTATTAAACATGAGACCGAAAAAATAAACCCGCAAATAGATTTATTCAGATAAAAAAATACCCACGACATGACGCTCAACACATAAGCCCATATAAAAAACTATTAAACATGAGACCGGAAAAATAAAGCCGCAAAAAAAAAATTTAACGCCCCGCATCAACGCGCGGGCAATCATGTTTAAAAAAACACCCACATCTATGATAAAAGAAACACCGTCCCGCAGCAACGCGCGGGGAACTATGCTTGTTTCATCATATTCCAAGTAGCAATAACGAGACCCGAAAATTCACATTTTGATTCAAGCATAACTCACTAATTTAACCTACCTTATTTAGCTAAAAGTATGAATCAAATAAGGTCTCCTAACATGGTTAATAAGCCATTTTGGAACTGATTAAGCCAATACAACCACAAGTCATTTAATCAGCTTATTTTGAAAAAGCACCGATATCGGGATTAAGCTAAAAAGAAATTGAATAAGCTAAAAGAAAAAAATTTAAAAAAAAAAAAAAAAATTATTTCGAAAGCAACCAAAACTTTTACTCAAAATAGCTCACTCAAAACAAATAAGCACAGCAGGTATGTTCGAAATAAGCAACGCTAATCACTTAAAAGAAATAAGCACTAACAAGCTAGAAATAATTAGACCCAAGTAAAATAAGCTATAGATCTATGTTTTTTTATCTTTTGAAATGAGTTTTTAAACATAATAAGCTGTTTGAGAAAAAGCTAGAACAGATTTAAACATCAATAAGATAAAAATGATTTTATAAAGCAAAAGGAATAAGCTAAAAAACTTATTAAAAATGATATGAGCCTAGATCTTGAGAGAAAAATTCACAAAAGTACTTATTCTCTAGTGGAAACAAGCTATAAGGATTCAATAAGCTCAGAGCGAGCTTATTGAATAAGATACGAGATTAAGAGTAAGAAAAGAAATAAGCTAGTAGAATAAGCAAATCGACATCCACTTTTAACCACAATTTATTTTATTGATAAGCTAGCGTTTACAATAAGCTCGAGAATAAGATGGAAACAAATAAAAACTGGAAAAACAATAAGCTAAAATTTTGAAATAAGCTAATACAAATAAGCAAAAACTAAAAAAAAACTAAAAGCTAAAAAAAACTAACTACTACCACCTTTTCCAACTGCTGCTTGCGTCAATTTATAGCCAAAAAGAATGAGTGAGGGTAATTCCGTCTCTTCAGTTGATCAGCTAATAAGAGTAATAGATCGAGGGGTACGATCGTCTTTTTCCATGAGCCACATCATAAACGCCAATGATTGGCTGATTCTTAGGATACCAGCAAATTTCATCAAAATCCTCCAATCATTTAGCTCCACGTGGATTTCATTCTGCTTTACTCGAACACACCCTTTTCTTCAGTTGAAACAATTATGAAATATACTCATTTGTAAGGCCACATGTCCATCTATTATTCGCCCAAATACAGTAGTGGGAGCTCATGTGACCATTTGGTATTTAATTCCTATGCACGTGAGTTTCATTACTATATCACACTTTCATTTGATTCAATATTAGTGGGCCACGAAAAATGGGCTTTTACTTATTTGGGCTGGCCTGGCCCGTTAAGTGGGTAACGAGCTGGCCCAATAAAATCCGAAGGCACCGTTGGACTCGTTTTCTCGCTCGATTTCATTCTCGTAGCTCGTTTATTGTCCGGTTTTGGTCTTTATTTTTTCATTTCTTTAAAATCATACCTGCACATATACATAACACAAAAACATTAATATATGTATGTTTTTATTATGTTTTTGGTCTTTTGGGGTCGCTTTTCATGGTAAAATATATGTATAAAATAGCGAATACCAGTTAGCGTACACTATAGATCTTAAAATTCACATCTTTAATCATATATTTTAATCACATTGGTATGTGCTTAATTACACATACCATTTTCCATTAAAAATGTGCTTAAATAACCAAAAACGTACCAAACATACATTGAATTTTGTATGTTTAGCATTTGGTATTAGTGCAGGTAGGCGGAATAATCTAAGAAATGATAAAAAACGAAGCCAAAACGACATAACCGAGCACGAGAACAGAAATAGCATGAAGAGAAGTCAAAATCAGAGCCAAAAGTCAAAAAGTTAAAGTCAACCCCAACAAAAGTCAAAGACGGAGCCGGAGCCGAAACCGAAGAAAAAGTTAATGGGTCAACACGTACCCATTTAATGGGTCGGGACAGCCCATTAAGCTTTTATATAAAAGTCTTATAAGCCTTAAACATTTAAAAACCTAAAACCCTTTATAACCAGGCCCAACAAACCGGCCCAACCCCTTAAAAGCACTTACTGTCGTTAGCCCTCAACCCTTTTCATAGTTAGTCCAAAAGGACTAACCATGCAAACATCCTGCTAACCTCAAGGACCTAAAATGCAAAATACAAGGACGACTCCTGCAATCCCACTATATACCTTGAGGGGCCATAGTTGCCCATCCATCCCCAAACTTTACCCTGTTTAAACCCAAACCCTTTTATACCCTTTTTTCCAGTCCTACTGTACATCTTCCACACACGCTTTGCGTGTGTCCTTTCCCTGCATAACCAGACAAAATTTTCACCTCACAACAAAAACTTCACTCTCAAACTCTCACCCCACCTCACTATACTCCATTTGCCACCTTGGCAATCTTCAAAAGCCCTATTCGTCAAAGGAAAATGACAAAGGATTGATGGCTCAGATTAATTGGATTGGTGACCAAGAAAATTGAAGGGTGGAGATGATACTTTGGTTCTCCTCACACAGAAAACACAACAAGCACACCTCAAAGGGCATATGCGACTATATAGTGTAATTTTAGGGTAGTATAACTTTACTTTTAATGTTTTTATGTCTTTAAATTTTGTCTTAAATCCAATGCATTGTATATTTAAATTTAATGAAATTTCAGTTTTAATGTTTAATGATAATATGTTTTCCTTTTATGCTGTTTATAGTTAAACCTGTTTCCAAGTCAGTGTTATAAGTTATTTAAGCTTTTTTCATATAAAATCTAAAAAGCATTTAAGTGTTTAAGAAAAATTTCACAAAAATTTATCACTCCAAACTACCTAAGCTTTTATTGGAAGACAAGCTTAAAAAGGAAGAGCTTATGTTTTTTTTTATTTAGACTGCTTATTTATAAGCTGGGTAGGTTAGAGCTTATAGGAATTTCATTCATTCCCTGTTTTGAGCAAGGGAATAAGGTACACTTCACATTTTTCATTTTTTTTGCATTTACTGTTTAATAGCTTACCCTGCTTATTTGTGCTTATTCTTGTAACAATTGTGCTTATTCTGTCTTTATCATGCTTATTTGATATTAACTTATGCTTGCTTTGGTTTATTTCAGCCTAAAAATGTGTTTTCTATTTTTAAAGGAGTGTTTAGGATAAGTGTCAAAATGGGTCAAAATTGGTGATAAACTCATTTGGGTAATTTGGTGAACTTTAACCAGCCCTTTTAAGGTGTTCTTAATCTGTTTTTCAAAGGTTTTAAGTTTTAAGTTTTGTTTTAAGTCTTTTTCTCAAAGGGTGTTTTATGACTGTGGTGACAACAATCCATAAGTGCTCATTTGATTTAGGCTTTTAAAACCATCTTTTAAAACTAGTTTTAGTGTTGTTCTTAAGTCCTTAATGCAGTAGTGAAGATGTCTTTAAGTTTACTTTTGTTTTTGCAAAAATCTGTCAAAGTTACCGAGTTAATTTTCTAAGTCAAAAGTCCCTCTTTCAAATTCATTTTTAGTATAGTTAAAATTGATTTTAGCTTTTAAATTTTGAGCATAAGCTCTTTTGTTGTCAAACTCTATCTGTTTTTTTATTTATTTTCATTTTCACTATTCTTCTAGCTTATTTATGCTGCATAAGCCTAATTTGTTTTACAAAGAAACTAAAAAACCAGCTTGCTGTGTGACCAAGCTCTTTTCTAAAAGCATTTTTATTTTCATGAAGCTTTTTAAGTGCTTATTTGAATTTCAAAATGCTTTTTCATTGTTGCTTATTGTAGCTTTTTGGCCATTCTTCTTAGTGGTATAAGCCACTAAGCCATAAGGATCCTTTTGCTAGCTTATTTTTAAGCTAGAAAAGTCCCTCTTGGCCTTTTTGCTTATCAGTTTTGGCCAAAAAGCTATTTGCTTATTTAGGCTTATTAGCTTATTGCTTTTGCTTATTCTAGGTTTAGTTTAGCTTATTAAGTTAGATTAAGCCCATTTTAGCTTATTCTCTTTAGTTTAGAGCTTATTTAAGCTTATTTGCATTTTAGCTTAAAATTTCTAAGTTTTATAGCTTTTTGATTAAAATGCCATTCTAGCTTATTGTAGTTGCTTATTTTTGTTCCTAAGTGCTTTTTAGATATGCCCTTTTATCTGTCTTAGCTTATTTTAAGTTTTTATTTGCTTATTAGAGCTTAATTTGCCAAACAGTTAGCATTTTTAAGGGTTAGTGAAGTTAAGCTTATTTTGTCCCCTTTAACTGCTTATTGTGTGCTTATTTTTGGTTTATAAAAAAGTTGTTTTGCAAAAGTTGCTTATTTTTAAGCTCTCTAAAAAGTTGTAAAAAATGGAATTTAAAAAACATTTAGGAGTTTGGGGAAGTCCCAGGTGAGCAAGGCTCGAACCCGAGACCTCTACCCTACTACCCAAACGTTTTTGCAACACACACTCTACCACTTGCCCTGGGGTCTTTTTCGTTTTATCTTTGCACAATTAATTCTTTATAGTAGTTTAGCCCGTTTGGTTTATAAGCTGTTTTTGGCTTATTTCACAGCTTATTTGATAAGCTGTTTTCCCTAGCTTATTTTTATTAGATTCCTCATTGTTCAATGCACTTTTGCTATTTTTTTAGAATTTATATAAATAGTTTAGTATTTTTAAACATTTAATTTCCTTAAAATCGTTTTTAATTCATAAAAAATTATAAAAAAGTCAAAAAAATATAATTCTTTTTTAGAAAATGTTCTTTTAACATTTAGGACTTAGGAAAATTAGATTTGCTTTCGTAGGGTTATAATTGAAAATTTTGATTTTTTAAAGAACATGATTGAATCCCGTTCATGTTTTTAGTGTTTTTATGCTTAAATCTTTTCCGTTTTTGGTTTAGTTTTCTTTGTTCTAGCTTTTTAGTCAATTAAGACTTATAATAACCAAAAAGATCATTTTAGAACTTAATTTTGATAATTTAAGGTTTTTTAGGTCGCGTTTTAGGATTCTCGGTTTGCGTTTTGAGTTAAAATTCGTCTTACCTTAATTGTTTTTAAGTTTTTGCCTTAATTTTCCCATAGTTTTAGATAACCAATCATAATCTTGTTCCATTCAAGCATCGATTCTCAAAACGACTCTCGACTTTCAATTGCAATCCTCGTTGGAGATAACGACCCGAGAATCATACTTGCCAGTTAACTACAATTGAGGAGAATTTTTTATCTTAACCTCTTATTTATATATTTTAGCAAGTATTTTATATTTATATTTAAAGTAATAATCAGACTCAATCAATTTTGTGGCGCCATGTCGGGAGGATTGTTTACGATGTTTGAGCCGTTTGACAATTTGTGTTTGAAGATCCTTCCGTGTGAAGTTATTTTGCTTATTTTCTTATAAAAAAAATACAAAAACATTTTTCATTTCTTTTATTAGTATATATATAATATAAAAAAACCAAAAAAAAACTAAAAATTTAAAAACATTGTCCATAAAAAGAAATAAAATTCACCATCAATATAATACTTTCCATTGAAGTATTATCATTAATAAGTTCCCGAACTAAAGATAAAAAAACTTACCTTTTGTGTCTCTCGCGAGGTACGGTTCACCTTTGAAAGTTAAACAAACTCTAAGAGGGGTATAAGGCGGGTCGTTCCTAGGAACTACGACCCTAAAGGAGAAAGGTTTTTAATAGCTTCACGCTTTCCTACTCCTCCGCTCCTTTGTGCGTTTTTCTCTTTAAAGAGTTACCGAGAAGCGAGTTGATTATTAGGTTTAAGTGTCTTATCTCATTGTCCGTTATTAAAATATATTGTGAATACATTGTTGAAAAACCAAAAAAAAATTAGTATAAATTTTCTTTTTACATTTTAGTGCATGCGCACTCGTTCTCAATCTCGTAATTCTAACCGTCAACAACAACAAGTCCCACCGACTTTTGTTGAACCATTTAATCTTGTGGAACCAATTGAAAATCAAGCTCCTCCCGTAGTTACGATGGACGATAATCGTACTATGGCTCAATTGCTCGAAGCACCCACCGAGGGTTACGAGGATGCCATCGTTGTTCCCGAGATCACCGCGGACAACTTTGAGCTTAAGCACGGTTTGCTTACCCTCGTTCAAAACAAACAATTTTTTGGACATGACAAAGAAGACCCTCATGCTCACATCCGTTATTTCAACAAGATCACTTCTACGATGAAGTTCCCGAACGTCCCGAGTACGTCGGTTAAGCTTATGCTTTTCCCATTTTCCCTCGAGGGTGCCACCCAGATTTGGCTTGAAAAAGAACCCCCTCGATCGATTCTCACATGGGATGATCTTGTTTCGAAATTCATCAACAAATTCTTCCCTCCTTCTAAAACAACAAATCTTTGAAATGAAATCATGAGATTTTAACAACGATTTGATGAAACTTTTTACAAGGCATAGGACCGATTCAATGATCTTCTTCGGGCTGCGCCCACATCATGGATTTTTAGAGTTACATCAACTCGATACTTTCTATAATGCTTTGAACTCTAATGATCAAGATTCGTTGAACTCCGCCGCGGGTGGTAACTTTTTGGATAAAATGCCCCAAGATTACCTAAGAATCATCGAGAGCAAATCCAAAGTTCGTAATTCACGTAACAAACCGGTTGTTGCCAAAGTGAGTTCGATCTCTTCTACCCCCGGTATATCTCCTGATGTTGCCGAACTTAAAGACATGGTTAAAGCTTTGCTTCTCGATAAGAAAAACCAATCCCAAGCTCCCGCTCCCGTAAAAGCGGTCGAGGAAAGTTGTGTTACTTGCGGTGGTGCTCATTCTTATCAACATTTGTCCCACCACCGATGGCAACGTTTATCGTGACAATATTCAAGAGTACATTTCCCAAGCCGCCATAGCTAATTTCAACCAAGGAAATACCAGTTACCGAGCCCCAATTGCAAATCAAATTCAACCTCCCGGTTTTCCTCCCGTTCAACAAAACCAAGGAAATAACCAAAACCGTTACAACCAAAATCGGGGGAATAATTACATCCAAGGCCAAATTTATCGACCCCTGATTAATCAACCCCCAGTTCACCAAACTCCACCTTACCAAGCTCCGGCTCCGCAAACACAAGGTGTGTCGAAAGATGATTTTAAAAACTACGTCAAAGCTAATGATGCGGTTATGAGAAATATGCAAAATCAAAATCAAAACTTGCAAAATCAAATGACCAATTTATACAACATCTGTCAAGTTTGTGAATTCCAATACCGCTTCTACTTCAGGTTCAGGGACACTCCCTAGTAATACCATTACTAACCCGAAGGTAGATTTGAAGGGAGACGTTTATAGAAGCAGAAAAGGTCAGCAAAGAGCCTCAAGATTATAGGGAAACTCTTGTAATCTTCGCATAACCCAATACGCGTTCGGTTATCATTCTTTTACGTTGATCGTTCATATATGAAACCGTGTGTACTTTTACAATGACTATCGGCTGATACCATGTTTATGAAAGTTTAATGTTTGGTTTATCTATCTTGATTGATTATTACTGGTTGCATGTTAATTATGTTTATCACATGATACTTGTTTATGTTTAATTATGTGTTTAATCTATCATATCAACTGATCAGTAAATATGGACCAAGTAAGCAAAGAGTCTGGGATAGACTTCATATAGCAATGTTATACCTTTGGAATCATAGGATTATGAATTAAAAGTCCTTGAGTGCCTCCCTAGTTTAAAGAGTGGTATACTAAATGGTGACTTAAAGATTACAAACAAACATTCTGTGGCATTGCCTTTGGTCACGACGACTGTAACTACCAAGGCATGTATTCGATTGAACATAAGTGGGTAAAGTCTCGATGAGCTAGGTTTTGATATTCACCAGTATTGACTCCTAAGAATTGATTATAATTAGATGGATGAGCTTATGAGGACTTTCATTAATTAGTTAGTATTAATTGAATAAACCTTTTAGCGAAGAAGAACCACATCAACCCATCATGAATGATATAACACCAACATAGTAATACAATCATTGCACCTTAGACAAAACCAGCATTTTATCGAATTAATCATGGCTGATAGTTTACCATTTATTTGTGCTAGACCGCTTCTTCTATCGTTTGGTTATACTCTTGTGTGTGTTTACAGCTTTACCTTTGCATCAACTTAAGCATAAACATCCAAAAACCGAGCCAGTCTCTTAGGCAAAACCCCCCTTGTAACTAAGTTTAGGTTTAGGTAGAACATAAGAATTAACGTCTTGCTCTAGTAATCGACACAAACTCTACCAAACAAGTCTACAACTGATCAGGTACACTACCATTAGTATTATTTTAGGTATAGTTGGCAAAATATAAATAGTAAAACTTGATAACATAAATTACCTACGCACAATGACACATCAAGTTTTTGGCACCGTTGTAGGGATGAAAGTTAGGGGGGGAGGTTTGAAGAAAAGCTTTGGGATTTCAGAGTGATGATTTAGCTTAGGGGTGTTTGTGTTTGTGCGGTGGGGATTGGTGTAGCTATGGCGATGATGTGAGAGCGAGAGTGGATGGAGGAGGGCCTAGATTGTGGGGTGTGTAAGGTAGATTTTATATGTGAGATGATGATATATAATCAGATTATATGTTGCGAGCTACGAATAACGCTTATCGATAAACGTACGTAGGCACATTATCTTACATTATCTGTGGTCGGAGGGGATGTAGCGAGCGGGCGTTGCAATGATGTGGTGTCAGTAGACGAGATCATCGCACATTCTAGATCTCTCTATAAGACGGATTTACCGATGATCTCACGTACCTGCTCAGTATCACGAACATACAAAATCTTACAACTACCGATTTTCGTCAAGAACCCAATCCTCTTGATATTCGATTCCCTAGGTCTTTCTAAGGTGAAATCATACCTGATAAAATACCAAAATAACTTGGTTGTAATCACTTTGTTGGTATAAGCTAAAGTGTTATTTGCGGAATCTACACCTAAAACCTAGAAGTTATGGGGATGATGTGGGAGAGGTAGGAGAGGAGGCGAGTAATCGGTGTATAAACAAAGATAAGAACCACTCAAGCTACTTCCTCTCATAAACATTGAGATCAACTTAATACGTTCATTTGCTACTTCTTCACTAGTAATACTAAGGGTTAACCAACCGTGTCAAGCTTTTCCTGAAACACATTCTTACAAACTACTTATACAAAGTACTGTACTTAAAAAAATTATGGGGTAAAAAACACTCTAGCTTTGGGATATCGAGCAACTACATGCTCCCCATGCCATCCCGGGAAGCGAGCGCATATTTTATCGACAGCTGAGGAGATGCCTACTTGATCGGCCTTAACACATATATTTGCATAAGCGATAAACATCATAACTCGTATTTATATCTCATAAAACTAAATCTACGTCTAACAAATATAGTTACACTATGATAATTATCTTGTACCATCAAAACTAACATCAACTACTTATCTCTTTCCACAAGTATTCTTCGCGATTCTCTCCTAAAACTAAGCTCTTTACATTCTTCTTTCCACACAACACCGTCTTTATCCTCTTGACAGTATAATATCTTCTAGCTGTTGTACATTCAACAGCCGTAAACTGTTTTCACCAGTAGTACGTAATCAACATAAGCAGTATAACATTAGTTACTCAAGCAGTACTAATATATTACTCAACTGTAGTAACATTACTCAAGCGAGTCTAACCATTACTATACTACATGACACTCTAACCTAACGTTTAGCTTAAACATTTCAGACTTCAAATTGGAGCGGTCTTAACTTCAACTAAACAGCAGTAACTTTTATTACTAACAATTAGTAACATACCATGCGTTAACTTTATACGTATCAATACGTAACTACATAGCATAATTTCCTATTATGTACCCTGAAGCAATAGTAAACTCAAAAGAAATCCTCTAGAAGTCTTTTAAGAGAGCCCCAACAAAACCTTCCCCTAAACTTGATTCTCGTCTCATCTCTGCAAAGCCTTTAAGTTTCTTTGTTAAACATCTTCATCAGTATCAGGAAGAATGCATTCAACAAACCTTTTTATTGACCCTTTTGGCTGCTTTACCATAAAGCTTGAGTAGTTGATAGCACATCTCATTAAAAATCAGTTTTAATGTTTTCTTGTTTAGCATATTTGTGATTGTTATTGGTGTGAGGGTATATCCTGTTTCACTAACATAAAGATGTGCACATTTACAAACCTTACAAAGTGCACTCCACATGAATCATACAGCTTCCAAATAGTCATTGTATATCCCTGTTGATTTCTCCATACATCACTCTTTATTTCTGGTTCAAACATGATTTTTAAATCTCCCTACAACACTCTCAATGTTCATCTTACAGCCTTATATCACCATGCTTTGTTTTGACTAACTTCCAAAGAGTCTCCAAGTCTTCCTCTCTTCTGTATATCTGAAGCGATCCTAATCATTGAGATTTCTCGTTGGAACTTCCATCTGCTCTTATCAATTGATAATGTACCATTATTCCTTCTTTAAGAAGCTTGTATTCAACAATCACAGGTGGTTTGGTAGCAAGTGGTATAGCATCAATTGCTATTTCATCATCTTTGACTATCACCAAATGCTTTTTCAGCTCAGCTTCATCATCTACTTCAACTTCTTCATGCTCATCAGTCTCTTTATCATCTTTTATTCTTTGTCTCTTTGAAGATTCTTGTTGTTGCTCTTTCCCTGCTCTTTTCTTACCAAGCATCTTCTTTCTGCTGCCTTTAGCTTTCTCCTCACTACTTTCTGCCTTCTTTGACTTATCAGATTCCAGTTCATCCTCTGTACCTTTAGAACTTTCTTCTGTTCCCTTTTTGCTTTTAACTACCTCAGAATCCATAGGTATAAAAGTATTTACTCTCCTCATTTCATTATCAAACAACTTCTGGATTTCTTCATAGCTCTTGCTCTTCAACTGATTATGTTTGTATCCACCTATGTTTTTAAGATAGGTAGACATTAGATTCCTCTTTTGAGCTTTAGTGGGTGGCTTACTTCTTTTCTCTTCAGCTCTAAGCATTGCAAAGTGTTTCTTTCTTTTGTTCATAAGCTCTACAAACAGTCTTGATCTTTCTTCAATAGTTATCTCTCCTTGTTCTTCTGTTTGTAGCCTCTGAGCTAACTAAAATCTGAGCTGGGCGCGTGCCCTATCCATCATAGCTTGTGTATTATCCTATGACTCAATCCAAAGTTTATGTAGGCTTCTTCTTTCCTTTTTCTTGAAATCCTTTCTTCTTCCTATAAGTTCATCAGCCTCCAACTGAGCTTAGAAGATTCTTGACAAATCTCATCAAGGAGCAACTTGATTCTTTTTCCCTTTTCAGAGGAACTTCAGGCTCAATCATGATTGCTTTATCTTTGTCTTTAATCATTAAAGGTTGTGATTCTTGTGGAGTTCTGAATTCACTTGGCTCCTGTACTACAACCCCTCTAGCCTTGGGTCTTGTAGTTGTTGCTGTTGTAGCAGCAGTAGTAACAACTTTAGGTTTAGCTTCTTTGATTTGAATAAGTGTTTGAGCCAAAGTGATTTTCATTAATAGTGTAGAAGCAGCACTACCTTCATCTCTAGTATCTACTTCTCTTTTCCTTTACAACTCTGCTTTTGATTTTACCAACGCATAACCACATAAAATATCAATCACCATGAAGATCATTTATATCAAACATGTCTGCATCATCTGACCTCTCATGGGTATCATCAACTAAAGAAACATCAACATCCTTATCAATGTCTTCTATGCTCCTCCCCTGTTTGGATGCATCTTCATGATCACCCAAACTCTCCTTATCTTCAAAGGATTCAACTCTATTAAACATACCAACTTTCTTTAGTCTTTTTAATCATGTAGTTCTTGATTTCTTTTTTCCTTTCTAGCTTCTGGACCCTCTTCTTTAAATCAGTAATCTCCTTTGCTTGAGCATCCTTTGCCTTCTTTAAATCAAGAACCTGTTTTTGCAAATTAGTACACAAAAGCATCAATTCAGATAGTTGCATGCTATCCTCACCACTAAGAGGTAGATCATTATAAGGTGTAAGAACACTGTCATCTTGTTGTATCTCCTCTTGAGTAACTGCAACGTCCTTCCTTGTTTTCCTCCAGGACTGTTATCTTCTTAGATCTAGAGGATGATGGATGAGTAGTAATGTGTCTTGAAGAGAATCCAGCAGGAATAGCCTAATCTACAACCCTCATCTTGAGTATTTGGACCATCATTGTTCAAAGACCAAAAAATTGTTAATCCCTCCTAAAAACTCATTTCCTTCTCTCCTCATATTGGCAAAGATTTTCTTTGTGTGTGAAGGGTTAACAAAAATCTTCTTGTGATGTGACATATCACTAAGCTGTTGCTTAATGAAAACGTATAGAAATCATGGATACATCAAAAATTTAACCCCTCCATCTAAGTGTTTCACCATAGCATCAAAAATGTACTTAGACAGATTAAATTTTTGGTTTGTAGCCAAGCATATGATTAAAGAAGCCATTATACTACTGAATTCGTTCCATGCAGTGGATTTGGCACTAAGGCATTGGGTAATGGTACGAATTAAGAACTTCCATTGGGGAGAAAAGAAAGCTTTATAAAATGTAAGCTTTTGAAAAGGTTTTTCATACCCCATTCGTGCCAGTTCTTTAAAAATTGTAGCAGTTGGCAAACAATCAGTACCTCCTGCATCTTCCAAGTGAAGATCACTTCTAATGCTTGTCTCCGTGATGATCACCTTCTTCTTATCAATTAGGGCTTGTATCTGACATTCACCATTAACCATCTTTGCCTTTGCGGTTGCCCAAAACTATTCAATGCAAGATGTGTAGATAGTAGGATTAACAGTCAATGCATAACGTATCTGATTAGCATTCAGAAAATTAATAATCTCATGAAATCCATCACTTTTAGCGGGTTTGTCTAAGAATGCGACCATGTTGTGAGTATCAGCAAAAGTTAAGGTTGACATTGTGTTGTGTTTTGATGATCAAAGATGAAATTGAGTTAGGGTTTATGGTTAGAGAGTGTTTGAATGATTGAAATCGAATAAAGAATCGAATGAAACCCTGAATCAAAGTATTTATAGAATCACCCTCAGCAGCATTAACTTGAACTGGCAGCACTAAATTAGGCCTAGCAGCATTAACTTAAACTGACAGCACAAAGTTATGCCTAACAGTAGTAAGTAACCCAATAACCTAAGACTAACAGCATTAAGTTTTAAGTTACCAGTACTAACTTTAATTTCTTTCCAAAAAGGACTTCTATCATCAATTGATTCCTCTTACAAGCTCTCTTTCTATTTTTATGCTCACAATATCTCACAATTCTTTTTGCTCACAAAATTACTCATTTCTGTTTTTATTCACACATCTCTCTTTCTATTTTTAAGCTCACTTAATCTCTTATTTCTTTTGGCTCACCAAATCACTCTTTCTGTTTTTATGCAACATATTTGACAGTTTTGTACAAAGTTCCATCAATTCCAATAGTTTCATACTGTCCTCCCCACTTCCAAGTGTGTAACCTCTTGAGAGAGGTGGATCATTGGACTGTTTAGATGTAGTCTCAAACCTAGTTTGAGCATCCACATCCCCCAATATGGTATCTTGGCACCTGGGACCACTACCTGAACCAATTTCCTAAGAACTTGATCCATTAAGTGTTGCCATGGATTGGGTCTTATTTGATGTTACCACTGTCCTGCTCTGCTTCTAAGCTAGAAGCAGTAGTGGCAGCCCTTTCCATTCTGTCACCCAACTCCTTATGGACAGCCTCATCACCAACCTTTACAGGGGGACCACTAGACTGAGGTATCTTGGTGTCCCGACCTCTTTTGACATGCCTAGATGTTTTTGATTCAGTTAACACTCTTTTGATTTTACATAGCCTATCGTCTATGCTTTGACTGTATAAATAAGTAGCCTCCCTTCAAACAATGCTTCAAGGGATAAAAATTTGCTCAACAGTTGTAACTTTGGGGGGCGCCCAATAGGACAACTATTTGTACTGGCATAGTCAATTTTCTGCTACAGTAGTAAGAGATATATAACAGTATTAAACTCTGTCTTCAGCTAATTATACAACAACATGCCTCTATTACCTCTCAAACACACTAGACAAGACTAGATAACATGTGGAGAATTCATGAGGATCCATATTTATGAATAACCCATGAATAAAAGTTAAAAACTATGATCCAAGAACATTAACTTCCTCTCAAACATTACTTTAAAGTTGAATCATTCAACATCAGGTATTCAAGATTCTTAACCTGCAGGTGTTAGTCCATAGCTAAAAATACACAATCCAAAGTATTTTGTTCTTGACAGTATTAAGTAGTTGGGATGACCAACAATTTTAATATAACTAGCAGTACTAATTATACTTAGCAGTACTAATTGACAAGACTAACAGTACTAATCCTTTACAAAACTTTTACAAAAACATAAAGAGATATAGACATTAAGGATTAAGCATTCCAATACTTAGCGACATAGTACGGAAACCTAGGGGGCAGCATCAAAACCTTTGTCAAAAGATCTGCAACATATAATCAGTATGAATTTTAAACCATTTGTATTTACATTTTCGCATTGCAAACTCTTATAAAAATGAGCCTAATACTAACAGTATTAATCCTTTACAAAACTTTTACAAAAACGTAAAGAGATATAGACATTTAAGGATTAAGCATTCCAATACTTGAGACCAAGTACTGAAATCTGCTTGCATCAAAACCTTTTGTAAGAAGATCTGCAATATTATAATCAGTATGAATTTTAACCATTTGGATTAACTTTTTAGTTGTAGAAGTAGCAACCACAGTTTGCTTCTTACACTGCCAAGATATCAACCTGTTTCCCAACAACTGACAACCTCCAGTTGTAGACTTCCTATCTTGAGTTGCTCCAGCATAGTCACTATCAGTTTAAGCAACCAGTTCAAATGGAGAATCCGTAGAATACCAAAGGCCTAAAGTTGGTTTGCATTTCAAATATCTAAAAATCCTTTTGACTGCTAAGAGATGTGATGTTTTTGGAGTAACTTGAAATCTAGCACATGCACATACTGTAAACATGATATCTGGTCTAGATGCTGTAAGATACATCAAAGACCCGATCATAGATCTATAGAGATGTACATCAACATCATCAGCATCTCCATCCTTGACCAAAGGCTTTTCTAAATCAACAAGTGTTGAAGCAGACTTCACATTAGAGTAGTTGAATTTCATCAAAATCTCAGCTACATATTTATCCTGACTGATAAATATTCCTTCTTCCTTCTGTTGTACTTGTAATCCTAGAAAGAAAGTAAGTTCTCCCATAGAACTCATCTGAAACTTATCCTTCATTAGCTTCTCAAATCCAGTACATAACTCCTTGTTGGTAGAGCCAAATATAATGTCATTAACATACACTTGTAGAAGCAAAATATCTCCTTTTTGCTTCTTTATAATAGTGCCATATAAAAATGCACTCTTTACATCCATCTGGTACACAGTGAAACCCATAAATGATGCAAAGGCTAAAAATAACCTGATTGCTTCAATCCTAGCAACAGGAGCAAAAACCTCATCATAATCTACACCTTCTTCTTGTCTATAACCCTGTGCTACCAGCCTGGCTTTGTTCCTAACCACAATACCTCTTTGATCTCTCTTGTTTCTAAAGACCCATTTAGTACCAATGGCCTTCTTTCCATGAGGTAAATCCACCAGTGTCCAAACATTCAGTAGTTTGAACTGGAGAAGCTCTTCCTGCATAGCTTCTACCCAACTTTCATCATCCAAAGCCTGAGTTACCTTCTTTGGTTCCATCTGGGAGAGAAAACAAGCAAACAAACAATTTTGGAAATCTTTATGATTTGTTCTTCTCTGCTTGTTTATGAAAGTTATTAATCCTGCTTCATTCTGCTTGTGCATTCTTCTTGTCTGTACAGCAGAGTCCACCTCTCCAATGATTTGTGCTTTAGGATGATCCTTATGGATTCTGGTTGTGGGAATAGGACTGACACTCATGTTTGTTTCCAAGTTGCTGAGGTCAGCCTCTACACCCACATATTCATCATCATATGCACTTCCAAATATACCAGTATCTTAAAGATCAGCAGTATCCTCCAAATCAGGCATGAGAGGATCAAACAAACTTTCATACTCATTCCTTTGTTCTTTTGCTCTTCCAGGATCCACAGTAGTAAAAGATGAACTAACAGTATTAACTGGTGAACTAACAGTATTAAGTCTGTTAGTGCTGTCAGTGTAGTTTGCCTCCATGGCCATTCACTGTCACCTCTTTGCTGATTCCTTAGACTTCATTCTTCTTTCTAGCACCAGCTTTAGGTGAGGACTCATCCTACTCAGAATTTGAAGGAACATTGAACTTGTATGTAACAATGAATAAGATGTATTCGCTGATCAGCACATTCCTCTTTTCCACTTGTCTTGCATCGAATTTGTCTCTAAACCTTGCATTACCATGAGTTCTAATTTCTTGTAACTGCTGGTTGATAATTCATAAATTTGTTAGAGTATCAATATCAAACAGCCATTCTGGTCCACTTCCTACAACATTTGGTTTATTTTCAAGAAAGTTTACATGCAAGTTTTCCTCTACCTTCCTAGTCAGCTCTTAAATACTCTAAAAAGCCTTGATTATTTATAGTCAACCAACTCAGAATCCCTCATCAGCCTTTCCATCAAACTTGCCTAGGTGATCAAGGGTGTTAAGAATAGCAACTGGACAACCAAAAGGCTCATAAAACTATAATAGGTGTTCTACAATTAAGAGTTCATAAGGATGTCTTATGATGAGGTTTGGTCTCTAATACTTGTCTGTACATAACAAGCAGTATCTAACTACTTCAGCGCCAAATGGTATAGGTAATAGGGAATCTGCCAACATAGTTCTAACCTGCTCTACGAGAGTCCTATTCTTTATTTATCTACTCCATTTGTTGTGGGATCCTACATGACTGAATCCCTCTTAATCCCTTGATCTACCAACGATTCATATAAATCTTAATCATCCCATTGTCACATCTGATATTTTAACTTTGTGAGATCAACTTGGTTTTCTATGCCTGTTATGAAGTCTTTAAGGATTCTACTAGTCTCATCCTTTTTAGCTAAGAAGAAAACCCAAAAAAAAAAAAGCCCCTAAAATCTGCTATGAGTCATCATGACCACTAGCAATACATTTTACCCATGATTCTCTTACAAAGAGTTTGTCACAAATAAGTCCAGATGCAAAATTTGTAAAGGTTGACGGACAGAAGTCACAAGTTTGGACTTACAAGAGGCTTTGTGTTGCTTTCCTTTCTGACAAGCAACACATGAGTGGTCATTTTCAAAAATCTTTAAAGGCAAACCTCTTACAAGATTTCCTTTCACAAGTTTATTTATAGTTTTAAAGTTTATGTGACCAAGCCTTCTATGCCACATATTAGACTTATTATTTATGGCCTTTGCAATTAAACAAGTTAATCCTTTTGAAGGAACAACATTCTGTAGGTCAAAACTATACATATTATCTTTCCTGGGAATCTTAAGCATTACTTGATTTTCATCAGGTAGCTTAAAATTAGGATAAAGAATAAGACATTCAGTTTCAGTGAAAAGAACACTGTTTTTCTTGTCACACATTTGTGAGACACTAAACAGGTTAAACTTAAGTTCTTTCACAAAGTACACATCTTCAAAGTCTAATTTTCTAGTTATAATTTTACCTTTACCAATTATTCTACCTCCTTTAGAACTGCCTGCAAATGCAACAAATCTCCTATCATAATCTTGATAATATGTGAGGAATGACTTGTTGCCGGTCATATGCCTGAAGCATCCACTGTCAAAGATCCCTGTATCTTTTAAAGCAACTTGTGGATCACCCTGCATATCAAACAAAAGAGAATTAGTTTCTCTTAGGGGACCCAAGCCATTACTGACTTGAGTCTGCCTGTTGGATCAACATAGTCAAATGGCTTACAGATGTATGATCCACTATTTTTGGAGATATGATCAACTATATTTCTTTTTGGTCTCCAAACCCAGCATGCTGAGGACTTAACAACATTAATCCTTTGTTTCCCAACAACACTTGTCACCCTTTTTCCTTTAGCAGTATTAACATAATTTATTTTAGCAGTATTAATTTTGTTATTCAAACTGCTGTTATTTAGTGTTGTTTGTTGATTAAATGGTCTCTTGGAAAGTGAATGTGCCTTTTAAAAAACATTTGGTTTAGTCTTTGCAACATTCACAAAGAGTTTGGGTGTTGCATTTTTAATAGGTCTAGCAGCACTAAGAGGTACTGCTGATTTTGAAGACCTTTGCCTAGCAGTACTAATGGGTACAATGCCAGACTTGGTTAACACTGCTGTTGGAGCAAAATTTCTTCTAGAATTAGAGAAATTTTAATGATTAGTCCTCAAAGCATTATTCCAAACTGGTCTAACCACCCTTTGACCAGTTCCCTTTTGCACATTATTTATCATAGGTTTTTGTACCATCTTTTTATCATGAAAATCACAGTCTTTAATTAGATGGTTAAAACTCCCACACACAAAACATGTTTTCTTATAAATAAATATGTGTTATAGTTATTAGGCAAAACATATAGTTGTTTTGTGAATCATATAGTTAATACTGCTATCACAGGTTTATTTAAAAGGGTATTATTGTTAGGATCTGAGATTTGATGATTACAAAACTAAATATGCAAAATTGAAGAAAGATGAAACAACAAGGACTTAATGTGAAATATTAAGTTAGCTTCCTATATAAGCTAGGTTTTCTTGTAAACCCTCTATATAAAGGGTATTAGACATCTGGTATTAGCATCCAGAATAGTTAGATCTCTCCCAATGAAAGTTTAAACACACCAAAGAAAGCGTGTGTATTAGTTAGTTAGTTAGTTAATAGTTTATTAGTTAGATAGTGTAGCCTCAAGAATCGTTTGGGGCTGTGAATGAATAAAAGAAAACCTTGTTAAACATCATTGTTCGTATTATTGTTATTCCGCTGCATTATTGTTAATCTTTGATGTTTCTATTATCCTAGATGAGTCTTAAACGATCTAAGGGGTCTTAACAGATCCACAATTGGTATCAGAGCGGGTTGCTCTTAATATCTAGGGTTATACAAGGTTTTTGTCGTGTATATTTTCTGGTTTTGATGTTTATGATGTTTGGCAGCAGTATATGATCGAGTAATATTAGGGTTCCCAACAAACCCTAATATGCTAAGCAAGAAGTGTTTAAAGGCTGCTGTATGTTTCGAAGCATCAGGATATATGTGCAAAAGAGATGTTCACTGATGAACGTAAATGATGTTCGCTGATGGCTGTTGCAACACAGAAGAAGGTACATACATTAATTCCAATGATTAGGGTTTTAATTATATTCATAGCTGCTGTTGGTAAGGTTTCTGGACGTAAGAATACAATAGTAATGGTGATGGTTTGATTGCTTTCTGAGTTACTACCACTACTATCAGGTTTATTGATGTGATAAGAGCAGGTATTGATCTTTGTTTTGATTCTGGTATAAAACCCTAGCGTGAAGAATGAATGTGATTTCTGATATCGAAATAATAAGGTGATATTGCTGATGTGTTGTGTTTTTATCAAGAGATTAAAGATTCTGATATGTGTAGTTATGAGCAGACTGATTGTTGTTTTTGGTAACAATACTCGAATGGAGACAGCAGATTGTACAGGTTTTTAAGGATGCGTGGTTATGGGAATTAAATATATTATGAAAAAGAAACCCTAATTTGTAGGGATTGCATTCTGTTGGACGTGGATCTTGGCTGTATAAAGCGTTGGTTCCTGATTTTTAGGGAGTATACTTTGTTCCATATTAACTTCCTTCCATGAATATCGTGGGCATTTGTGTTGACTGGTAAATATGGATGTGAATTTATTGTATGGTTTATACTGCCAATATTATGTATTGATGCTGCCAAGAGACATAAAAGATTAGTGCTGCCCGTTATAACTTTATGCTGCAAGTTTATTACTTAGTACTGCTCGTCTCATATTTAGTACTGCTGGAATTAGTGACAGTTTGGCGACAGATCAGTGACAGGTTGGTGACGATTTAGTGACAGTTACAGTGTCACAAAAGGCCATGGGAGGAAGGAGACATCAGAATTGTGACAGTTTAGCAACAGCCTTGTGACAGAAAAAGTGTTGCTAACAGAATTGGGAGGAAGGAGAATGCAGTTCAGTGACACTTTTTGTGACAGTTTTGTGACACTTAAAAGGTGTCGTCTGGATACTTAAAAAAAATTAAGGTATCCTTACTGATTGTTTGGACGTGGACTGCTGCTTGGACTAGGGTTATACACAACAGGTGTGTATGTTACTGGTGTACATTTTTGATGAAGCAGATTGGATTATTAGTGTTGCTAGTTTGTTCTGCTAAGGTTCCATTAATACTGCTCGTAAATTTTAATGTTGTTGCGTGATCGGTTAGTGCTGCTAGAAAGGGTTAGTACTGCCAGGATGTTGATTGGATGTTTGTACTGCTAGCATATAGCAGTTAATACTGCTAGGCATCTTCTAGTATTAGTACTGCTGGGATTGATTTTTAGTACTGACAGAGTACTTTAATACTGCTAGCTTTGTCCGATGTTGGACAACAGACGCGTTTGGATCTCGGATAGAACTGTTTCTAACAACAGTTTATTCTTATTGATTTTATGGCTCGTTTTGGATTTATTGAAGATGTAATTACGAAGACGATTGATTATTGCTTATTTAATGTAGTAGTTGAGTTTCACAGATCACGCATTTAACCTCAAAAAGTTATAAAATGATTTCAGTTTTGGATCGCCAATAAATGCAAAGCCGTCAAGACATGAACATTAATTGTCGATAACTGCTTATTGCTACAATTACACTAAACCACAAAACGTTGGCCAGTTTTGTTAATATTCAATTTCAATCGTTCTCGCAAAATTCAAATAGGCTCATAAGCCCGAAAGTAAGATTACGGGGGTGTTTGGATTAGCTTATTTTGTGGGATTATGTGCTCTTATGAACTTGGAAAAGCTCATAAGCTATCTTTTTCCAGCTTATGAACATGAGCTTATGACTTATTTGAGTCCATATGCCTAACTTGATGAGCTGGAAAATATCAGCCTATGAGTTTTTCCAAGTTCATATAAGCTGATAAGTATGCGAAATAAGATAATCGAATATGAAACAACGAATATACTCATAAGCCCAAAAGTAAGTTCATATAATCTCATAAGTCTGCAAAATAATATAATCCAAACACGTCCTTAAACCTCACTCATAGTATGAAATAAGCTATTATACAAACAACCTTAAATATGAAAATTCAATAAGCATTTATAAATAAAGCTTAAAACTCTAATAAATATAACCAAGATACCTTTTTACCCTTCACTGTTACTGCTCAACTCATCTTCGCTACTCCTCATCTTCTTTAACAGGATCCCATTTCATCAAGAACTCATGCATCCACAAATCCAAATAAAACCAATCAATAAATGACTAATATAAAATTATAAACTAAACCTACATCATATAAAGAATTTAAATAGTAGCAAAAATTTATAACTATAATCGCATAAACCAAATTAAAAAAAACCTAAATTAGATTAATACCTTAAATGAGATTCACAAACCCAACACCATCTTCCATCTTCAAACGTCACGCCGCCGACGGTAAAAAAAATAGATTGAAGAGGTTTGGTGGGAGGTGAGATTGGGGAAGAAGAACCTGGAATGTATTGTGTGTGTGGAGGTTTGGTATTTGTGTGTGAAAGACACGTATGGAGAACATACGACACGTGGGGGCGAGTGAATAGGGGGAGTAATATGGATCGGGCGCATTTAATGAAAGCTCGGGTCAGTTTGCCGGTGGGTTGATCGAACGTCCGGCGGGTTTTCTGGCGGGTCACCGGCGGGTCGACCCGGTCATTAAAGGAGCACATTTAATAGGCAGTTCCCCTTTTTAATAAAGTATAATAATTTAGTTATGTTATATTTTTATTTTAAGGCGTTAAGAAAATAAAAAATAAATTTACTTACGCATCATGCATAAATTATAACTATAGTATTAAAGAGGAGAAATTAGGAACCACACCATGTTTTTGCAATTAAAAAAAAAGAAAATTTCATGTAAAAAAAATAAATATTTTTTTTTAAAACGCACCCTAAAATGCGCTAAGCGTTACAAAATCAATCTTGAACTTTAACTTATTTACGACTTTTTTATATAACAAACTTTATTTATCAAATATGGAGCGCATATATATCTATTCATTTGAAAAAAAGATGTCACTACAAAGATCGTCGAATTGCGAACAAAACGAGCCTAATATTGCAATGCTTCTAACATGCGTATAATTTTATAAAAAATGTTGAAGTTTAATATATATATTTAAAATATTTACGGAAATGGTCTTTGGGGTTATCGGTTCGTTGCAATGTGAATCCCAACGACTGACAAATAGTACTTGGCGTTATCAGTCCGTTGAAAAATTAGTCTCGCGCGCTCTGCGGCAGCGCGCGGGTTACGAACCTCGTAAAATATCAATCTAAAGGTAATTTTATAAACCGTAACATAACTACTTTTCCCACCATATTTGGGCTGGTTAGAATTTATACACGCCACCACAAAACAAACTCATTATCTTGATTCTTGATCTTCTTCTTGAAACCATTCAACCAAACAAACCCAAATCACCATAACCAAAACCAAAACCAAAACAATGAACCTTCTCAAATCCCCATTCCCAATCTTCACTCCAAACCCAACCAAACCCACCAAGCACAGCACCCGAATTCGCCTTTCAATAAAGCCACCACCTCCAGAATTTAACTTTAAGTCTGAAATCTTATCCGGGTCACGCGCGGTAATAGCGGAGATGCATCCTGAGCTTTTGGACTTGGCGGATGAAGGAAGCTTGGTTGTGATTAGGAAAAGTCAGTTTGGTCCTGTTCCTGAATGGAGAAGTGAGTTTGTGGAGCCTGAGGTTATTTGGTTGCTTGGTACTAATCATGTGTCCGAGAAATCGGCTTTGGATGTTGAAAGGGTTGTTAAGGTTGTGAGACCGGATAATGTCGTTGTTGAGCTTTGTAGAAGCAGGTATATGTGGTTTCTTTCTGTTTCTATTGATTCATTTTGTTTTGGTTTATGCCTTTTTAGTAGTTAGTTAGTTTTGACTGTTTAGATAAACCAGCTTATTTGCTAATTCTACATTGAAATAATCACTTCAAAATAAGCAGATACTTTTATTCAGATAAGCACTTGAAAATAAGCAATCCTAAACACTCCGTTATAATTTTAAATGGAACATAATTTGGAACTCTATAAATTGATCTATACCAATTTGGTCATTAAACTTAATTATATATAATATCGGTCCAACAGACTTATCTCGTTATCTGAATGTTTCACATCGGCCATTATACATTGATCTATACCAATTTGGTCATTAAACTTAATTAAAATGATCTATTTCTGTCATTTTGATGTTATAAAGACATAAAGTATTTATTGTAAAACGGCAATAATGAAACAGTTCTACTAAGATGGAACAATCAAAATCAATGATAAATGTGGAACATTGAGATAAATACATTGCTAGTTTATGACATTAGCCTTAGAAGCTGTCAATGAAATCAGTAGACCTCTTGAGACCAATGTATTATAGATCCAAATATCTAATCATCCTTATTGCTTTAGATTTTTACGGAATTTTCTTCCATTTATGGCTTAACTTAACTTGTTGCAGAGACTATTTTCAGAGCAGGAATCATGTACACATCAACTGATACTGAAGTGGAACCACGGCTAAAATCCAACCCGTTTTCCTTATCTGGTTCAGGGTTCTTTGGGGCTGTTGGTCGCAGTATCAATCTAGGTAATCCATCCATACGTTCCCCATTTGATTTACAGGCTGCGCTTCTTAACGCCAAACCAAGTTGATAAACTTTGTTTTACAATACAGGTGGTCAAACTGCTCTAGCATTACGTCTATTGTTGGCAACTTTTTCCTCCAAGATTTCTTCCAACATCAATCGCCCTTTTGGGGATGAGGTAAGTGGTTTAGATAATAGAAACGATTTCTTTATGAGCATCTTAAATTTTACAGTGTCTCACTTAAGCTATTTTTGTGTTAGTTTCGTGCTGCAAGAAAAGCTTCAGAGGAAATTAGTGCACAAGTAGTACTAGGTGATCGGCCTATTGAAATAACGGTGTGCATTTCTATCTGTTTGATCATGTAATATATAGTAGTCGTACTATTTGGTTGCTGTTGTTCTTATTACGTGCTCTAATTTTTAGCTTGAAAGGGCGTGGAACTCACTCAAATGGAGTGAAAAACTAAGCCTTGTTAAAGTGGTTCTCAGTGGAATAACATCATCAACGGATCAGTCCAAGATAAACCTAAAGGTTTGTTATTTACCCTCACGTTTCCTCTAGTTGTGACAATATTGAGTTATTGACTCAGTTACTTTTTAATGACTCGATTGTGGTCGTTTTTATCAAATTGGTCAAATAAATCTTTGGTCTGTAAAATAACTTGGATAAAGAAAAGGGGAAAGCAAATAAAAAATGTCTTCCTAATAGTTGATAGATCTAGGTTTTTGTATGATACAAAAATGAGGTTTCCTTGATAACAATGATGCCATGTTTAGCTGATCTTTTGTGCCATGTTTAGGAATCAACTGCAGACGACACTGATTTTCAACTCTATGAGCAATTGAGTTTCTCATATCCGTCATTGCTACAACCTTTGATCCATGAACGTGACACAGTAAGTTTCTACTTCATATACTATGAGGTGGCATTGTTTACACATTTACTCTTGAATGGGTCAAATGTTCTATATTTATCTCTAACGGGTTAAACGTCTAAAAATTTGTGAAAGTAAGTCTAAAAAAATAGGTCAAATGGATCCAACGGGCAAAAAATTTCCAAAGTTTCTTTCTGATCCATAAAAACCTCCTACTAGTTTAATACCGAAAAACTTAATAGTAGTAAAATAATATATTTCATACACTATGCTGATAAGAAAATTATACAAAAAGTGTTTCGGTCAGACCAACTCGTCCTGCCATTTTGCCACCTACGCTGACAAGAAAACTCAGCTTTCTTGAAGTTTTACAGAATTTCATGATTTAATAGTTTGTTCATTCAGTACATTGCTTGGTCTCTGAAGCGAAGCAAAGCTGTAAGAAATGGTAAGAGAGTAGTAGGAGTTATTGGACGAGGACATCTGAATGGTGTGATCTATGCACTGATCTCTGATCTTGGAGACTTGCGGTTTCGTGATCTTGTAGGGGAGAGGCCTACAACAGATTGGGTTAATACCATTGTCAAAAATTTGGTGAGGGACACTATAATTGGTGTTGTGATATGGGCTTTGTATGAACAAGTAATGCATTGATGCATACGAATAATCTTATACCAAAAGGAAATCGAGAATCAACGTCAATAATTTCAACTCCTTTTTTTGCAGTAAAATTGGTTTTTATGTAACTATATGTGATTAAAGGTGAGGGGATTGAACCATACTTGGAGGTAGTCTATGTACATAACATGAAGTTACTCATGTAATTAATATGCATTAGCAGATGAATATGATGGGAGTGTTTGTGTTCCGCTCAGTTGACTTGTCTAGTACTTAAATACTTTTATACATAGTTAATGTTTCTTTTGGGAAGAAAAGAACACTAGCTAATGTTTCATATATGGTTTAGAATTAAATCTATCATTTGAGAAATATTACCACATAAATCTAGGCTTAATAGTGAATTTGCCATGGCTGCAACTGCTCATATGTGAATGGATATTGCTGTTCACTTTTTAACAGTAGGTGTTAATTCACTCTGCTGTAATGCTTACTTGGTCTAACCCTTCACTGATCCGATTAACCCTACTAGACACAGAAACCGACTCATTTAAGCTTATTTGGTTTGGGTATCAGGTCACTTGGCGATATTGAGAACCCGAATTATCCAGCCTGATTAATCCAAAACCTGACAAACCGGCCTCAATAACACTCTATATTGTGTTTGTGTAAATGTGTTGAAAATACCTACAACTTAAACCTGAAACAAGTTAAAACTCGACATACAAAGAAAACACCGTATAAATTATCATATATTTTACCATTTCAAAAGGAATTTGTTTCATAGGTATCAAAATATCAAACTTTGAAGTGCTTTGAAGTGCGATCTTAGCAAAGGTTGTATAAGCTTCTCATTTAGAGAACCAACATGAAAGAACTGTGAGCTTTTATCATTTGATCAGTTTTTGCTTAATTGTTGGCATTCATGCATACTAATGAGAAAGTTAGTCATTAACGAATTTCTTTGTGTTATTTGCGACATAAAGAATATATCCAAGAATAACATGGACTCCAATGTGAATAATCGGTTTAAAAACTATTGAAACTGGTTTACATAACTTCACTAGTCAGAAACTACTGTAGTTGATTATGAGTTGAAGACTGAAGTTGAAAGTTGAAACCTGTCTTTACCATAACCAAAATCAGTCTTAAACTAGAACAGCTACACAGCAAGTGTGTGCATGTATTATGTCGAAAAGATAGCAATCCTACACACCAGCATACACCATTTAAGGATCGGGCGCGAATAGTTCTACATTTTTTTAAATTCCGCTTTTGTTTTCATTTATAGTGAATGCTCTAGATCGTCAAAGTACCATGAATCATACTACTGAAGTACTAAAAAGACCAAAGTAAATGGCAAAAAAGAAATCAATCCATTGATACAGGGACACTCTTAAGGGGGGTGTTTGGATAAAATTATCTAGATGCTTATTGGCTAATTATGTTTTTAACACTCAATAAGCTTATTTTGTTGGCTTATTGAAGGGTGAAAAACTAAATAAAAAAAATTGTTTTATTAACACACCTTATGTGCTACAGCTCGGCATCGGCGTTAGCTCGGCTTCACTATAGCAACTTGTCAATCAGAGACTTTTGATGGGCAAATATTTCTATGTATTTCATTCTCCCAATATGAAGGCTATATATACTAGAGTTACAATAGGAAATATGGAAACTAATAAAAGAATAACAACTAATTGGCCTATGACTAAGGAAGAGATATATACAACAATATGTTGGAAAGGATTGAGTCAATCAATCCGTAAATCACTGAGTCAATCAATCCGTAAATCATGCTCTTGTCAACACTCCCCCTCAAGGTGGAGAATGGATGTCGATCATTCCCAGCTTGCAAAGAGAGCTATGAAAAATACTTCCACATACTGCTTTTGTCAGAATATCTGCGAGTTGGTCCTTTGAAGCAACAAATGGAAGTTCAACTGTCCTTTTTTCGAGATGGTCTTTGATAAAGTGACGATCAACCTCTACATGTTTTGTCCTGTCGTGTTGAACCGGGTTGTTACATATCTTCACTGCTGCTTGATTATCACAATAGAGTTTCATCGGTACGATCAATTCTAAGGTCTCGTAAAATTCGTTTTATCCACAATAGTTCACAAACACCATGAACCATCCCACGGTACTCAGATTTGGATCTTGCAACAACCTTTTTCTTTTTGCTTCTCCATGTGACTAGATTGCCTCCCACGAATGTAAAGTATCCTGAAGTGGATTTGCCATCCGTTCGATTTTCGGCCCAGTGTATATCCACTTACTTCTCGACTTTGAGTTTTCGCAAAGAATAATCCCTTCCCTGGTGAGGACTTCAAATACCTTAGTGTTGGGATTAAAAGCCTTCTTGAAGTTACTGCTGATAAGGTTTGTATTACTGCTGCTAAGCAAAAGTTAGTGTTGTTAGTTCACAGTTACTACTGCTAGTATATATTAGTACTGCTAGTATAAAGTTAGTACTGCTGGTGAAGAAAATATTCTAAGTAGTTACTACTGCTTGTACACAGTTAATGTTGCTGGTGTATAAGTTACTACTGTTGGTGCTAAGTTAATGCTGCTAGTACAAAAGTTACAACTGCTCAAAGATTAAGACTGCTGAAAGAGTTTCTACTGTCAGAGAAAGGATAAAGACAGAAGAAAGGATAAAGATTGTTTGGAGAACAAGATTACTTACGTGATAAGTATTAGTTATTTATAGAATAGATCATAGAGAATATTCTAAGTCTTAGAAATATATTGTAAATCGACTAGGACTCCTTGGTGTATAAAAGGAGGTCCTAGGGCATAGAGTTTGATATCTAGAAATCTTTTGTTTTGATATCATTATAGCTTCAAGGTTTTGTAACCCTAATACTAGTTAGAGTATTCGTATTAATATATTGAAGCTTTGTTTGTTAATCTGTGTGTTCATTAGAATTACTGTTCTATTGCATATTCTTCTTATTGATCAAAGATTAGATTCCGCATAATCTTTGATATATTTTACAAAGTTTCTATCATAGTTGTGTAGGATTTATCTTGCATAACTAAACCTTACACAAGCTAAGGAATTCAAGATCTATTCAAGTGGGATCAACAAGTGGTATCAGAGCTTGTTGAGAAGCTTTGAATAAGAAGAAACTGCTTTTACACACAAGGTCTGTTTGTTACAAAGAGATGGATCAAGACTCAGCACATATGGTGGCTGCATCAAAAGTGCCTATGCTCAAACCAGGTGAGTATGAGCTTTGGAGGATGAGGATGGAACAGTACATCCAGATGATTGATTATTCTCTATGGGAAGTCATAGAGAATGGTAATGCACCTCCAATAACAAAAGTTGTTGAAGGTGTTGAGACTACAATTGCTCCTACAACTGCTGAAGAAAAGGCACAAAGGAGGTTAGAGTTGAAGGCAAGAAGCACTTTATTGATGGACATCCCTAATGAACATCAATTGAAGTTTAACTCCATCAAAGATGCCAAGTCATTGCTGCAGGCTGTTGAGAAGAGGTTTGGAGGGAATGCTGCTACTAAAAAGACTCAGAGGAATCTTCTAAAGCAGCAGTATGAAAATTTTACTGCATCTAGCTCAAAGGTGTTAGATCAAACCTTTGATAGGCTTCAAAAGCTTATCAGTCAGTTGGAGATTCATGGTGAAAGTATCTCACAAGAAGATGTGAATCAGAAGTTCTTAAGAAGTCTGTCACCAGAATGGAACACACATACCATTATGTGGAGGAACAAGCCTGAGATAGATACATTAAGCCTGGATGATCTTTACAACAACCTAAAGATCTATGAACCAGAGGTCAAAGGGACATCAAGCTCAAGCACAAACACACAAAACGTAGCCTTTGTGTCCTCAAACAGCACCAGCAGTACAAATGGAGCAGTTAATACTGCTCATGGTGTTACAACTGCTAGCACTCAAGCTACTGTTGTTAACTCAACAACAATTGACAACTTGAGTGATGCTATCATCTGTGCTTTCTTTGCAAGTCAACCAAACAGTCCACAACTTGACAATGAGGACTTGCAACAAATTAATCCTGATGATTTAGAAGAGATGGATTTAAGGTGGCAGATGGCTATGCTAACAATGAGGGCAAGGAGATTCTTGAAGAACACTGGAAGGAAGTTTTCTGTGAATGGTACTGAGACCATTGGGTTTGATAAGTCCAAGGTGGAGTGTTACAACTGCCACAAAAGGGGACACTTTGCAAGGGAGTGCAAGGCTCCAAGGAACCAAGAAAACAGGAATAGAGAGAACACAAGAAGGGTTGTACCAGTGGAGATAACTACTTCTAATGCTTTGGTGTCTTGTTATGGTTCTGGTTATGATTGGAGTGATCAAGCAGAAGAAGGTCCAACTAACTTTGCACTCATGGCTTACTCTTCTACAAGTTTTAACTCTGAGGTATCTACTGATTCAAAATGTTCATCATCTTGTTTGGAAAATGTTAAAATTCTTAAAGAACAAAATGAACAACTATTAAAGACTTAAGGACATCTAAGTTAAATGTTATTGCTTATAAAACAGGTTTAGAGTCTGTAGAAGCAAGACTTCTAGTTTATAAGAAAAATGAGTCTGTTTATGAGGAAGATATCAAGGTCTTAAAATGTAAGATTCATTTAAGAGAAGTAGCCATTACAGAGCTTAGAAGGAAGTTGGAACTGGCTCAAAAACAAAAAGATGAAATTCAGCTAACAGTAGAAAATTTTGAGAATTCATCTAAAAACATTCGCGCTCACCCTTCAAGTGATTTACAGTTCATGAAGCTGTGACGTAACCCATCACAGGTGTCCCCTCCAAGAACACCCGGTCATTTATTTAAAGAATATGTACTCCCGTTACCGGTGTCCCCTCCAAGAACACCCGGGCAGTAATGTAAAGAATATGTACTCCCATTACCGGTGTCCCCTCCAAGAACACCTGGGCAGTAATGTTTTTATTAGTTCAATCTGCTTAAACTAATCCGTAATCATTTTTCAAAAGTAAAGTATGCATTCATGTCCAAAAATGAAGTCAAGTAATGTATCCCATAGCGAGCTATATATATGAGTATGTAAACCAATTTGTAATCAACCATGTAAATGGATTTGCAAACAAGCATGTTCTCACCCAAAAAATATATGTAAAACAAGTAAAACATGGGGCTATAAACTCACATTGATGTTGTAGAACGATTTGCAGAACTGCACATATTAAGCACAACACAAACGGAAAACCGGAACGGCTCGACCAAGAAGTTGCGGTTTATCTTAAAAAAAGCAAAAGCCCTTTTTCACTTTAAAAGATCAGCAGGTTTTAATGGTTTTTAAAAGTTTAAAATTGGAGCACAAGTCCATTTCATAGTATACTCAATCTGTTTAAGCTTATTTTTTAGTTTTGAGCTTATTTGACAGCTTTTAAAAAGCTGTCAAATAAGCCCCTTGTGTTAAGCATTAATCTCCCCTGGTGCAAAGGGGAGATTTTAAGCCCTCTTTTCTTAGCTTTTAAGTGTGCATAAGTCCTAGGATTTGGCTTATTTTGAGAGCCTATAAGCCCTTAGATAAGCCCTTTCAATTTCAGCCATTAGGAAGCTTATTTGATAGCTTAATTTTAAGCTCAAATTAGCCCCTTCACTGTTTTAGCTTAGTGTTAGTGTAGGGATTGCTTATTTTTCATTCTTGGCTTATTCAGCTATTGTCATAAGCTCATTTGATTCCTAGCAGCTTATTTTGATAAAGTAGTTAGTTGTGAGTGCGTATATCTCATTTTCTTTGCTTATTTAAGTGCCACAGTTAAGCTTTTTAGCCTTAAGCTTAGTTTTAGTTTTAGTTTCTGTCCAACTTAAGCCCTTTTTCCAGCTTAATTAGTTCTAGCTTTTAGCTTCTTATTGCTTATTTAGGATAAGTTTAGCCCCCTTTTTAGCTTATTAATCCAAGTTAGCTTATTAGTTCTCAAGTGTCCAATGACTTAGTGGTTTTAAGCTGTTAAGCTTCTTTTTAGCTTCTGTCATTCTTATAAGCTGTTTTTAAGCTTATTTAGAGCTTTTCAAAAAAACTTATAGTTGAGAAAGTTGTTAAGCCCCACGAGCTTAACAACTTTGCTTTACAAAGTTTTTCAAAAAAAAAAGAAAGGAGACAAGGGGTGACCCGGGTGAGCAAGACTCGAACCCGGGTCTCAACCCTCGTACACCTCTCTTTGTACACAACACCATACCGCTGCGCCCTTGGGACTTTTCTGTTATAGTCCCAAGGGCCTTGTTACTTATACTCATTTTGGCTTTTAAAGCTAATAAGCTGTTACAGCTTATTCGAGGGCTTATTTATAAGCAATCTTTTTGTTTCTTATTTTTCTTAGGATTATATTAGTGTCTAGTATTTTTAGTAAAAATTTCAGAATTTTTCGAAGTCATTTAGTATTTTTTATAAATTAATTTAGTTAAAAGTTTTAAAAATTCATAAAAAATACAAAAATTATCAAAAAAATATTTTTCTTTTTTAGAAAATTTTCTTTAGTCATCTAGTTTGTAGGAAAAATATAAAACTTTTCGTAAGGTCATTTTTACAACTTTTCATTTTTTAAAGAGCGGTCCCGGGCGCGGTTTTTTTGTCTTGACTCAGTTTTTTTTTGGGTCAAAGAACTAACTCCGTTTTCAGTCAAGATCTTTTCAGTTCTTCTTTATGTTCCCTAAGTAGTTTTAGAAGCAAAAATATCTACGTAGGGTTAAATTTTAAAAGATTTTAGTTTCTTTTCCCCCCCCCCCTTTGTTCGGGATTCGTGCTCTCGTTTTCTAGCTTAAATTCATAATTTTTAGGTTTTTCTTAAACGTTTTTATTTGTTATTGCTTAATTTAACTTCCTGCACTCTCAAATCATTTCTCTCCTTCCAACTCAAATCTTCCGACTGTATCGATTTTCCAGTACAGCCTCGTTGGGGATAAACGACCCGGGAACATTCTATACTACTTCTCGGTATTCTTGATTCTGTTTCAGATTACACTTACTATATATATTTTATATTCTATTATATATTATATATATTTTAAGGTGTGGTTTGGACGGATCAAGTTACTACTGCTTGTACACAGTTAATGTTGCTGGTGTATAAGTTACTACTGTTGGTGCTAAGTTAATGCTGCTAGTACAAAAGTTACAACTGCTCAAAGATTAAGACTGCTGAAAGAGTTTCTACTGTCAGAGAAATGATAAAGACAGAAGAAGGGATAAAGATTGTTTGAAGAACAAGATTACTTACGTGATAAGTATTAGTTATTTATAGAATAGATCATAGAGAATATTCTAAGTCTTAGAAATATATTGTAAATCGACTAGGACTCCTTGGTGTATAAAAGAAGGTTCTAGGGTATAGAGTTGATAATTACAATCACAGTCATCTTTTGTTTTGATATCGTTCTAGCTTCAAGGTTTTGTAACCCTAAAACTAGTTAGAGTATTCGTATTAATATATTGAAGCTTTGTTTGTTAATCTGTGTGTTCATTAGAATTACCGTTCTATTGCATATTCTTCTTATTGATCAAAGATTAGATTCCGCATAATCTTTGAATAATAATACAAAGTTTCTACATAGTTGTGTAGATTGTATTCTTGCATAACTAAACCTTACACAAGCTAAGAAATTCAAGATCTACTCAAGTGGGATCAACAAGTGGTATCAGAGCTTCTTGTTGAGAAGCTTTGAATAAGAAAAAACTGGTTTTACACACAAGGTCTGTTTGTTACAAAGAGATGGATCAAGACTCAGCACATGTGGTGGCTGCATCAAAAGTGCATATGCTCAAACCAGGTGAGTATGAGCTTTGGAGGATGAGGATGGAACAATACATCCAGATGATTGATTATTCTCTATGGGAAGTCATAGAGAATGGTAATGCACCTCCAATAACAAAAGTTGTTGAAGGTGTTGAGACTACAATTGCTCCTACAACTGCTAAAGAAAAGGCACAAAGGAGGTTAGAGTTAAAGGCAAGAAGCACTTTTATTGAAGGAACAATATCCCTAATGAACACAATTGAAGTTTAACTCCATCAAAGATGCCAAGTCATTGCTGCTGCATAGCTGTTGAAAAGAGGTTGGAGGGAAGCTTGATACTAAAAGACTAATAGGAATCTCTAAAAGGGCCAGTATGAAAATTTTACTGCATCTAGCTCAAAGGTGTTAGATCAAACCTTTGATAGGCTTCAAAAGCTTATCAGTCAGTTGGAGATTCATGGTGAAAGTATCTCACAAGAAGATGTAAATCAGAAGTTCTTAAGAAGTCTGTCACCAGAATGGAACACACATACCATTGTGTGGAGGAACAAGCCTGAGATAGATACATTAAGCCTGGATGATCTTTACAACAACCTAAAGATCTATGAACCAGAGGTCAAAGGGACATCAAGCTCAAGCACAAACACACAAAACGTAGCCTTTGTGTCCTCAAACAGCACCAACAGTACAAATGGAGCAGTTAATACTGCTCATGGTGTTACAACTTCTAGCTATTCAGCTACGTATTTAAACTCAACAACAATAGACAACTTTGAGTTGATAGTGGCGATCATCTGTGCTTTTCTTTGGCAAGTCAACCAAACAGTCCGCAACTTGACAATGAGGACTTGCAACAAATTAATCCTAATGATTTAGAAGAGATGGATTTAAAGTGGCAGATGGCTATGCTAACAATGAGGGCAAGGAGATTCTTGAAGAACACTGGAAGGAAGTTTTTTGTGAATGGTACTGAGACCATTGGGTTTGATAAGTCCAAGGTGGAGTGTTACAACTGCCACAAAAGGGGACACTTTTGCAAGGGAGTGCAGGGCTCCAAGGAACCAAGATAACATGATAGTGAGAACACAAGAAGGGTTACCAGTGTAGATAACTACTCTAATGCTTTGGTGTCTTGTTTTATGGATCTTTGGTTATGATTGGAGTGATCAAGCAGAAGAAGGTCCAACTAACTTTGCACTCATGGCTTACTCTTCTACAAGTTCTAACTCTGAGGTATCTACTAATTCAAACTGTTCATCATCTTGTTTGGAAAATGTTAAATTTTCTTAAAAGAACAAAATGGAACAACTATAAATAACTTAAGGACAATCTAAGTTAAATGTTATTGCTTTATAAAACAGGTTTAGAGTCTGTAGAAGCAAGACTTCTAGTTTATAAGAAAAATGAGTCTGTTTATGAGGAAGATATCAAGGTCTTAAAACGTGAGATTCATTTAAGAGAAGTAGCCATTACAGAGCTTAGGAGGAAGTTGGAACTGGCTCAAAAACAAAAAGATGAAATTCAGCTAACAGTAGAAAATTTTGAGAATTCATCTAAAAGCTTAAGCAAACTAATAGACTGTCAGATAGTTGATAAGTGCAAAACAGGTTTAGGGTATAATGCTGTTCCACCTCCCTATACAGGAAACTTTATGCCTCCAAAACCTGATTTGTCATTCTCTAGTCTAGAAGAGTTTGTGAATGAGCCTATAGTTTTAGTTAGCCTAACAGATTAAGAAGCCTGTAGTTGAGACTAGTGAAGCTAAGGCTAGTGCAGACAAGCCTAAGGTTGTTAGGAAGAACTTTGGTCCCCCACTTATTGAAGATTGGATATCAGATAGTGAGGATGAAGCTGAGTCAAAGCCTAAGATAGAGAAGAAAACTGTTAAACCTAGTTTTGCTAAAATAGAGTTTGTTAAATCTAAAAAGCAAGTAAAATCTCCTAGGAAAACAACTGATAAACAAGGTGATCAAAATAGGCTGAACACACATAGTCCTAGAGGAAACCAAAGAAACTGGAATTACATGATGTCTCAAAGATTAGGGAGTAATTTTGAGATGATTAACAAAGAACAAAAAAGGGGGGCCATTTTCTATGTGTGTGGAAGTTTTGATCACTCGGCAATATGATGTGAAATCACAAAGACATTTTAAAATGAAAAAGATGGATTAAAAACCAGTGTGGAACTATACTCAAAGGGTGAATCACCAGAATTTTTTTAGAATGACTCACCCCAGTCCTAAAAGGAACATGGTTCTAAAAGCAGTATTAATGAAGTCTGGCCTAGTATCATAGTTTGTGATACTTGCAAAACAGTTAATACATGGCGTCTCAACAAAAACAACAGTGAATGGTGCTAGTCCAATGTCAAATCTTTCTAAAACAGCACATTCAACTGTTAAGAGACCCATTAATAAGAACACGGCTTTTAAAAACAGTAATCAAAGGGTTAATTCTGTTAGGGGTATCAATGTTAATACTGCTAGGCCAAAAGCAGTAGTTAATGCTGTTAAGAGAAATCATGCCAATGTTGTTAAGGCCTCAGCTTGTTGGGTTTGGAAACCAAAGACTAAAGTTTTAGACCATGTTTCCAAACACAACAGTGCATCAATAAATTTTAAAAGATTTGATTATATTGATGCACAAGGCAGATCCAAGTCAGTGATGGCTTGGGTCCCCAAAAGAGACTAATTTTCTTACCTTATGTGCAGGGCAATCCACATCAAGATTTTCAGGAGAAAGGAGTGATTGACAGTGGATGCTCAAGGCACATGACAGGGAACATGTCCTATCTTACTGACTTTGAAGAAGTTGATGGAGGATATGTTGCCTTTGGAGGTAACCCAAAAGGAGGGAAAATCACAGGCAGAGGTACAATCAAAACTGTTACTTTAGATTTTGATAATGTGTATTTTGTAAGAGAGTTAAAGTTTAACCTCTTTAGTGTCTCACAAATGTGTGACAAAAAGAATAGTGTTCTCTTTAATGACACTGAATGTATTGTTTTATCTCCAAACTTCAAGTTAACTGATGAAAGTCATGTTTTACTTAAAGTTCCTAGAAAGAACAATATGTATAGTATTGATTTAAAGAATATTGTTCCTAAAGGAGGTCTAACTTGTCTCTTTGCAAAACCCACATCTGATGAATCTAAACTTTGGCATATGAGGCTTGGACACATAAATGTCAAAACTATGAATAAACTGGTTAACGGAAATCTTGTAAGAGGTTTACCTTCAAAACTTTTTGAAAATAATCAAATCTATGTTGCTTGTCAAAAGGGAAAGCAACATAGAGCTTCTTGTAAGTCCAAAATAGTAAGTTCAATCAGCCAACCTTACAATGTTTGCACATGGATTTGTTTGGTCTAACATTTGTAAAAAGCTTAATGAAAAAGATGTATTGCCTAGTTGTCACAGATGATTACAGTAGGTTTAGTTGGGTTTTCTTTCTAGCTACTAAGGATGAGACTAGTGGCATTCTTAAGTCCTTTATAACTGGAGTAGAAAATCTAATAGATCAAAAGGTTAAGGTAATTAGGTGTGACAATGGAACTGAGTTCAAGAATAAGGAGATGAATCAGTTTTGTGAGAGAAAAGGTATTAAGAGAGAATTTAGTATAGCTAGAACTCCTCAACAAAATGGAGTAGCTGAGAGGAAAAATAGAACACTAATTGAGGCTGCTAGGACAATGCTAGCTGATTCTAAGCTACCTACTACTTTTTGGGCTTAAGTAGTTAATACTGCTTGTTATGTGTCACACCCCGCCAAAGCAGAAACGCGAGGCGTGACGAGAAAGGGAATCATCACAACACATTGGCGTCTATATAGAGAAACTAAAACATGCATAAAAATACAAGGTATAGACACGCAGTGTCATGAAAATACCCAAACACATCAACAAAATCCAAAAGGCATCTGACATTGAAATAAAGGCAGTTCACGTCAATGTCATGACATGCAAACATTCATACTTCCTAACAAAGCAAAACAAATAACATTCATCATCCAAAACAAATAACGAAATCTAGATAACTAAACTTCGCCAGCTGCCTACGGTCCATCTAGCCACTTTTCTTAACCTTAACCTCATCTTGCTGAATACCTAAAAATGATGCTTATACGTCAACACAATGGTTGGTGAGAAACATAGGTTTTCAGACACACATATTCAATCCATTACCAAAATCATTAACCGAATTACTGTGATTATAAAACAATACTTTCGCATGACAATTATGCTAACTAACATACAAGCTAACATGCAATTCAATCCAATCAATCATTCAAACACCAAGTAGACGACCTCAATCGCTCTTGAATCATACCAAATCCTTTTCCCTTTAGCTCAGGCCATGGATACCCGCAAGTAATCCTCCTGTCTAGGCAACATCTCAATATCACATCACATAACATGTAGCACATAACGCATATCAGTCACATAATAGACCCCAAAAGCATTTTAATCACTAACACATAATCACAGTAATTTAAAACTCATTTCAACACTTGCATCATTTCCATCCCAAGTTTAAAACAATGTAAAAAGTAGGACTATGTAACTCACCGGAATGCTTAAAACACAGCTTCCAATTCCTATTACGCAACTATTCAAATAAATAAACACGGTTACACGCGACCAAGCTAATGTAACACACATATGATGGATGTCTAAGGGTTTGATTAACCATCATGGGTCACCCTGACACCATGCCCAACCTTAACCATTCTCATTAACCGATTACACTAGATAACTACAATTGCTTCAAAAATGCAGAATTTTAGTGTATCTTTACTCTCTTAAAAACCTTGCTTGCTGACCTTTATAAATTATACCAAAAATCATCTAAATTCATTTATGAGTTTACTAACTACCTTGTGATTCTGAAGCTCCCTTTACATGTGTAACTATCCTAAATAAAATCCAACTTTAAAATTGTCCCATTCGGATCTGATTGCACACTAAAATGTATGGCCCTTATTACCCTACTTAGACACACAATCAGAAGCTATCCTTCTAAGGTTTCTTTATATACATATAGAACTTAATCACTGTAGATTGGCTAACCTTAATTTCACATTTAAGTTAGAGTTTTACCCTCCTAAACATGACTTAATTCTGACCCGTATTTACTGTTTTGATAACTTTTCTTGTAACCAATATTTAACCAACTTCTAGAACTCCAAATTATTCGAGGCCGACTTTTCCCTGAAAATTAGACCTCTTGAATACAATTTAAGCACTTGAATCATAAACAAAACACCTTTTTTAACAGTTTATATATCACCAAGTTTGAACACAACCCTAAATTCCTGCTCAACTCTAAATCCAGTCTAGAACGCAAAAACGTAACATACAACATGCATATCATAACTCTAAACTACCCCTAATCATTTAATACATTCATTACAAGTTCATATATAATTTGATTTTTATGTAAACCCTTGATCCATCATAACTTATGTTACATAAATATCATAAACTAGTTAAGATGAACATACTTACCTTGAATGCTAGCACCTAAAAAACAATTCTTGAGGGCTCTTAGATCACACAAAAAGTATGGCACATCCTTAGATTTGGGGGCTAAAATCGCGAGGGCTTCAAAGGGAGATGGGGAAAAGAATTATGAGCTAGGTTTATCTATATATAGTCCTAGGTATCCTTATCCCTTAAGTATTAAGTCTGAGATCAAAGTTTTGGGGGCATCCTAATCTTACACAAATACCACCTACCGACGCCCCCCTTATCCCTACTATATATATTTTTTTATTTAATTATTAATTAATTAATTATCTTCATTACCTTAATTTCTCATAAAAACCTAAGCTAATTTGGGTAAACCTTTTTAAATAAATGCAACTTACTTAACTTTCTAAAAATAACTTTTCATTTCACATTTCATTTTCTATATTTAGAAAGTCCACTATAAATATCCAAATTTCACTCACTTCACTTATTTCCATCATGTTACATTGCCCATAAATGCTTAACACAAAATCATCTAACTATTGACGTAGCATTGCATGCAATACGCCATTCCTTTCTATTATCACTACACGTGAACAAATGGAATACTCATCACCAAACACAAATGCACTCAAAATGAGATGATCATACACCTTAAAATGACATCATGCACCTATGCAAATCACTTAGCACACATATATAACACATAGCACACAGGAATCACACAAAATGAACTCTTAGCCATTTCTAAAGGTATCACTAACCTTATTAAATCACGGGTGTCACAGTATCCCCTCCTTGATGAAATCGCGTCTCGAGATTTAACTAGCAGGCTTAACAACTCGGTCCACGAACAGCTGTGGATACTTAATCCTCATCTGGTCTTCATGTTCCCAAGTAAACTCAGGACCACGTTTTGAATTCCATCTAACTTTCACTAGTGCTATCTCTGTTCCGTTTTTAACTTCTTAATTTCTTGATCCATAGTCTCTACAGGTTCCTCGACAAAACAAGTGTCTTGTCGACCTTTATCTCATCCAATGGCACATGTAAATTAGCATCTGCCAGACACTTCTTCAGGTTTGACACATGAAAGGTGTCATGCACACTACTCAACTCCTCAAGTAACCTTAACCTATAAGCTACAAGGCCAATCCTTTCAAGGATCTCAAACGGTCCTACATATCTTGGTGCTACTTAACCCTCATTTCCCAAAAAACGCACTAACGCCCCTTCCAAGACGACAACCTTTAATAATAACCTCCCGATCACACCCACCTCAAACTCTAACGGTTTACGTCTCTTATCCGCATAGCTCTTTTGATGATCTCATCCGTCGCTATGGACTTTTTTTTCCTTTATCAATAACCAACCTAATATGTCGTCTCTAGTAACTAACTCAGGTCCAAGTCACCACTGTACTCCAATCTTTGCCTTAAACACAGGCCGACTACACTTCCCACCATACAAAGCTTCAAACGGAGCACGTCGAATACTCGAATGATAACTATTGTTGCAAGAAAACTCGGCTAATGGTAGGTGGACATCCCAACTACCACCAAAATCTATAACGCACGCCTTTAACATATCCTCTAAAGTCTGAATTGTACGCTCACTTTATCCATCCGTCTGAGGATGATAAGCAGTACTCAAGTTTATCTTGTCCCTAACGTTTTCTGTACCGTTTGCCAAAAGTGTGAAGTGAATCGCCCATCTCGATCTGAAATAATCGACACGGGCACTCCATGTTGTGCCACAATTTCATCAATATTAGGTCTTGCCACTCTTCCTACCAAAATCCTCACGAAATGCTAGGAATGAGTCTAGATTGGTAAGTCAGTGCGACTATTACTCATAATCACTGTCCATGGCCCACATCTTGACCTAGGTAACTTGGTAATAAGATCCATAGTGATCTTATCCCACTCCCATTTCGGGATCTCAGGTTGTTGCAATAAACCCGAAGGTCTTTGATGCTTAGCCTTCACTTTTGCACATGTCAAACACTTACTAATGTAGATAGCAATATCTCTCTTCATTCCCGGCCACCAATACATATCATGTAGGTCATGGTCATCTTATCCGCTCCAGGATGCACAGAGTACTTAGACGTATGAGTTCGTTCAAAATTATCATTCTCACATCTCCTACTAAAGGAACCCATATCCTATCCATAAAATACAAACTCTCGTCTTCCATCCTTTCCATCTATTGATCTAAACCATGTAGCCTTTCTACAAGAACGTTCTCCTGTTTGAATGCCTCACTTTGGGCTGCCAGATTCATTCCTTTTACTCGTCTTGATTTCACTCTCTCCTTTTTACTCAACGCATCACTCACTACATTTGCTTTATCAGAGTATCACACAATCATTCTTCAAAGTCTGAAAAGCCTCTTCTTGTTCTACGCTCCACTCATACTTTTGATTCCTCTTAGTTAGGGAAGTAAGGGGGTTCAACAATCTTAAAAAAAATTCAACGTCGGTAGTAACCTGCCAATCCTAAGAATAATCATCCAATTCCTCAATGTCTCACTCTTACTCGGATCCACGTGAATACGTTATGGTTTAAACCGACGCGTGACCAAGAAAATGCACTTTTTTACAACCAAAACCTCAAACTTAAAAAACTGGACTTACTGATATGCATATCAGCAGGAATCCTTCCTCAGTGACTCCAACACTAACTTTCAAATGAACTTCAGTTCCTCCTTCGAATGTGAAGTAGCCCAAATGTCATCAATGGAATACATGCAAACCTACCTAAGTACGATGCAAAACCCTGTTCATTAAGTCCTGAAAACCCCGCTGGAGGGGTGTAGTGTCGAAGGTGGACTGTGTAGCACGCACAGCCAAAAGGCCATAACCGTAAGACTCAAAATGTTTGTATCTGTTCTGAAATGCGTCTTTGGAATGGGGCATCCTCATGCACTCGTAGATGATGATAACCTGACCGAAAATCTATCTTTAAGAAAGGACACGCTCCTCATAACTGATCAAACAAGTCATCAATCCTAGGGAGTGGATAACGGTTTTTAACAGTTAATTTATTTAGCTTCCTATAGTCGATACACATTCGAAAAGATCCATCCTTCTTCTTTACGAATAACACATGTGCTCCCCATGGTGAATGACTAGGTCGTATGAAACCCTTGTCTTGCAACTCCTGAAGTTGCCCAGACAATTCTTGCATTTCTGTGGGTGCCAAACGATATGGAGACTTCGCGACCGGCGTCGCTCCAGGAACTAAGTCTATACGGAACTTAACTTGTCGTCGTGGTAGTCATCGACAAATCTTCCGGAAACACATCAATAAAATCTCGTACGACGGAAATATCACTCAATTTCGGTTCATCTACCTTTGTGTTCATTAAGGTTTTCACGACTCCTTGAGTACGTTTCACATGAACCCGAATATCTCACTCCTCCAACGGTATCGTATCCTAACCACCTTCTCATGACATACTATCACAAACTTCCTTTTGGACAACCAGTCCATTCCCACAATGACATCAAAGCTTCCACGACTCAACGGTATCAACGAACTCCAAGGGTTACGAACAATCGAATAGGATAACAAACGAATATCGAGTCAAAGGCTAGAATGCATATAGGAGATTCCACATATGCAAATAGACGTGGATCAAATGACATAAGAATCCTTTGAAAGAAAGGATACGTATATGCACCGAGCGAAAACGCAACGAAAGAAATCAACAGACGTACCACGACAAATGAACACATAAAAAAATATCAATACGAAAGACGGAAATTCTTATACCAATTATCGACTTTACTCGAAAGACCAAATTAAATAATGTTTTTATAAAAATCAATTTAAATTAAGAAAGTCACTTTAAGTATAAAAATCATTTTAAATAATAAATAAAATTGTCTTAAATTTAATCTTTATAAAATTCATTCTGGTTGTCATAAAAAAATCTAGAGATGGTTATCTAATGGTATATCGTACCTTACCACTATGAATCACTTTAAACCAGCTTTTTATAATAAAATAAAATTTATTAAACCACTTAAAAATTTTCATATCCTATTTGTATAGACCATTTAAACATATTCTATTTACAAAGATCATTTTAAACACAGTTTTTCTCAAACACTAACACAATACTTCCAAAGAGTTTTTATAATTAGACATCAATTATGAAATATGTTACTCAAACAAAGGACACCATAATACCAACAGGGATCATAAAACACCGTACAGACTCTAACACAATTCTATTGTTTGAAAACGAAAGAAAATACCAGGAACCATATACTCAAAATAAAATCAAACGAACTCGTACAAGAAAACTCATGCGAGACGTTACGTACCCAAAAGAAAACGTAAGGTCTTATCCAAAATAACGATCAACAGAGCAAACCTAAAAGCATCGATACTAACACGTCGCCAACGGGTTATGAAAACCAAGGGATATACAAAGAAGGGAGTAATGATTCACGCTAATATGCTAGGAACAATTAGTGCTTAAAGAAACGTTTGATACTCATACGAGTAATCAATGCAACAAAAGAACTAACGAAATGCGCCTATATCCGAAAGAGCAGATTCCGAACAACCAATATACATCGAGTAGGAAAATCAGATATCCTTACTAACAAAGTACGATGAAGGGATGCTAAACTTAGACTTAGGAAATCCGAACAAACAACCGAGCAAACGAGCAACCTCTATAATAGCAATACTAGGTATCCACAAATACTAGATAGAAGGGAAACTTACTATCTTTACAACTTAACTTAACATATCCTCCAATTAGGGTAAGAGAATAATTCTTTATCTATACCACCATCCTTCTCATGAAAACACATATCAAAGAAAAACATATTACACTACCACATTACAACCAAACACAAATAAATGCAATCATGGTCACAAGTCTACGTGTGTGATGCCTTATTGACAACTTGAGTGATGCTGGTGTCATCTGTACGTTCTTTTCAATGTCAACCAAAAACAGTCATAATTGACAATTAAGGATCTTATATAAATTAATCTGATGATCTAGAAGATATGGATTTAAGTGGCAGATGGCTATGCTAACAATGTGGTCAAGGAGATTCTTGAGAACACTAGAAGAAATCTATATGTATTTGTAATGAGGGACCATTGGGTTTGATAAGTCAAGGTAGTTTTTCTTGGGAGTGTTCCAATTGCACAAAAGGGGAACTTTGGCAAAGGGGAGTAGAAGGGCTCCAAGGAACCAGAAAAAAGGTATAAGGTGAACCAAGTATGGGTTGTGCCAGTCAGTTAAGGACAAATTACTTCTAATGCTTTGATGTTTTGTGATGGTTTTGCGTTGTGATTGGTGTGCTGAAAGAAGAAGAAAGGTCCAACCTAACTTTGCACTCATGGCTTACTCTCTTCGAACAGGGTCTAAGGTTATCTTACTAATTTAAAATATTTCATCATCTGTTAGGAAAAAAATGTTAAATTTTAAAGAACAAACATGAACAACTGTTTTGATAGACTTAAGGATTCTAAGTTTTAAATGCTATTGCTTATTAAAACTAGGTTTAGAGTATGTAGTAGCAAGACTTCTAGTTTTAAGAAATTGAGTACTGTTTATAAGGAAGATATCAAGGTCTTAAAACACGAGATTCATTTAAGAGAAGTAGCATTACAGAGCTTAGAAGGAAGTTGGAACTGGCTCAAAAACAAAAAGATGAAATTAGCAAATAGTAGAAAAATTTTGAGAATTCATCTAAAAACCTTAACGCATAATTATAATAGACTGTCAGATAGTTGATAAGTGCAAAATAGGTTTAGGGTATAATGTTTTTCCACTTCCTTATACAAGAAACTTTATGCCTCCAAAACCTGATTTGTCATTCTCTGATTTAGAAGAGTTTACAAGTGAGCCTATAGTTATTAAGGCTGTAGTTGAGAACAGTGAAGCTAAAGCTAGTAATAGCAAGCTAAAGCAGTTAGGATTGAATTTATGGTGATAATCCTATTATTGAGGGGATTGGTTGTCTGAAAGTGAGCGACAAAGCAGATGTGCGCAGGCTAAGATTGAACTGAAACGTTAAGCCTAGTTTTGCTACGATAGAGTTGTTAAACCTGAAGGAATAAACTGACTAGGAATCTGCTAAAACAGGTTGGAACAAATTAGGCAACAAAACACTCATACTCCTAGAGGCAATCAAAGAAACTAGAATAATATGATGTCTCAAAGATTGGAAGTAACTTTGAGATGTTTTACCAAAGCTCTGTTTTGTTTGTGGAAAAGCTTTTCCACTTGCATGTAGATTTGTATAAAAGGTGTTTTAAAACTAGGTTTCAAAATTCAAACCTATTTGACAAAACCAAAAATTTTGCCGGCTTAAAGGGTGTTTCATCAAAATTTTACCAAGAAGATTCCACTCAACCTAAAAGAAGATGGTTCATGAGCATTTACTAATGTAGTTGGTCAAGTATCACTTAATACTGCCAGACCATGTTAATACTGCTCATCAAAAATTAATAGTGAATGTGCTAGACAATGACAATCTTTCCAACTTTACACATTTGAATGTTTAATTAAAGTGGCCCATTCATATGGAATACAACTTTTAATACTGTAATTTTAGAGGAGGGTATAATACTGGTTACGGATAATAATATTTAATACGGTTAAGGCCATATTAGTAGTAGTTAATGCTGTTAAAGGAATAATGTTAATGCTCTTAAGGCCTTAGCTTGTTGGGTTTAGGAAACCTAAGACCTAAAATTTTTAGACCATGTTTCTAAAACACATCGTGCATCAATCAACTCTGGAAAAAGTTGTTAATTATGTTGTGCACACTGCAAATCCAAAGTCAGGTGGCTTGGGTCCAAAAAGCTTGATTTTCTTATCTTATGTGATGGCATTCCACAAATGGGACTTTAAAAGATCAGGAGAGTGGAATAATATGTGGGATCGCTCAAGGCACAGGGACAAGGAAAATGTCTTATCCTTTACTGACTATGAAGAGGGATTGATGAAGGATATTTGCATTGGAGGGGGTAAACCCAGAGGAGGGAAAATCTCAGCAGAGATACAATCAAAACTTGGTTAATTTAGATTTTGAGAATGTGTATTTTGTAAAAAGAGTTAAGGTTTAACCTCTTTAGTGTCTCACAATATGTGTGACAAAAACGAATAGTGTTCTATTATAATGACACTGAATATATTGTTTTTATCTCCAAATTTAAATTAATGTGAAGACATGTTATACTTAATGTTCCTAGAAAGAACTATATGTATAGTGTTGATTTAAAGAATATGTTCCTAATGGAGGTAAACTTGTCTTCTTTACAAAAGCACATCTGTGGATTGAACTTTGGCTTAGGAGGCTTGGGACAACATAAATTTTAAAACTATGGAATAATCTGGAGATAAGGGGAAATTTTGTAAGAGGATTACCTTCAAAAGGTTTTTGGATAAATAATCTTATCTATGTTGAGTGTCAAAAACGGAAAGAACATAGAGCTTCTTGTATAGTCCAAAACAAATAAGATAATCAGCAACCTTTGCATATGTTGCAATGGATTTGTTGGTCCCCCCTCCCCCCCCCCCAACATTTGTAAAAAGCTTAATGGAAAAAGATGTTTTGCTGTCAGGTTGTCACAAATATGATTACAATCGGCTTTGTTGGATTTTCTTTGCTAGCTACTATAGATGAGGATAGTGGCATACTTAAGTTCCTTTATAACTAGGTATAAAATCTAATAGATCAAAGGGTTAAGGTAATTAGGTGTGACAATAATCACTACACGTGAACAAATGGAATACTCATCACCAAACACAAATGCACTCAAAATGAGATGATCATACACCTCAAAATGACATCATGCACCTATTCAAATCACTTAGCACACACATATAACACATAGCACACAAGAATCACACAAAATAAACTCTTAGCCATTTTCTAAAGGTATCACTAACTTGATTAAATCACGGGTGTCACATTATGTGCAAGATAGGGTATTAGTAACTAAGCCTCATAACAAGACCCCTTATGAACTTTTTATGGGTAGAAAACCAGCTTTAGGCTTTATGAGACCATTTGGGTGCCATGTTACAATTCTCAATACCATAGATCACTTAGGCAAGTTTGATGGTAAGGCTGATGAAGGATTCTTTGTTGGGTACTCAATCAATAGTAAAGCATTTAGAGTATTCAACAGTAGAACTAGGATAGTTGAAGAGAACCTGCATGTCCAGTTTAGTGAGAATACACCTAATATTGCAGGAAGTGGACCAAATTAGCTTTTTGATATTGATGCACTAACAAAGTCAATGAATTATAAGCCATTTGTTGCAGGAAATCATTATAATGGTAATGCAGGTACAAAAGCATGTAATGATGCAGGTAAAGCTAGAATGGAGTCAGCGTTGATCCCGTTCTGAACATATCTTTAACTCCTTAGCTGATATAAGGTTTAGTTGTATTGGATAAATCCAAGACAACTATGGTAGACACTTTGATTGGGAATA
>BQNB010031217.1:0-16884 GCA_026074375.1 Tanacetum coccineum
TTAGTTTAAACGTTGTTATAGTGGACCACAAGATTCCGAAACGTGCATGACAGTTATAACAGATACAACTTCACACAAAAAGGTATTTACGTTGCACTAAGCTCATGACACTGAAGCTCAATTTACGTTGCATATAATATGCCAAATGAAATTTCTGCCCTATAGGTGTCTGACAAAGATCACCTAACAAAGTCCGACATGGTATATATCCGTTTATTCGGGTGCCCCGTGGATAGTAAGCGCTACTTACCCAGATAGGGATAATTAGTCCCAATAGATCTATTTATAACACTCACGCTCACTTAACCGGCAGACGGTTAGAGGTAATTAACGGTTCATGATAGTTTGGGCAAAATAGTTGTCTAACGCTACTTAGGCAACACGTAAACAAGGGAAATTATCACGTAAAGTACTTGTGTCTGGTTTAAGAAAACAAGCGATGTTTCTCACCCCAAAGTTGTAAAACATTTATTCAAACCGAGTAAAAAGTGGGGCTATGAACTCACCTTGATCGGTAAATAAAGTAATGAGAGACTAGAAGAATAATCACACGGTAACGAACGACGGTATACGAACACGACCTAAGTATTATAGGTTTCGGTTTAGAATCGGAATGATAGAGAAATACGAATAATTCATAAGTGTTTACTAAAATACTTTCGTTAAATGTTTTTCTAAAATAGAACGTTAGTAATCGTATCGTGGTTAAAACGTATGACTAAATAAAGTACTCGTGTAATAAGTAAGTATATATATATATAATGATAATAAAGTAAGTATTATATTTTAGCATCTTACTCATTCCCTTATAAGTAGTCATAATACTCTAAATATAACCGTTTTCTAATCATTTTATAAGTATAAAGATTATATAAAAATTTTGGCATGACCCTTTCGTGTTTACACATTTTTTAAAGTCGTAGACTTTATTCAAATCACTTTCTAAAATGTATCTCATAATCGCAAATTATCAAAATCCCTTAACAATTAAGCTGAAACTCTTTTGGACCCTTATTGGGCTTTAGGCCCAATAAGCCTAAATAAGCAATTCGTAATACAAAAAGTCTAAAATAAGCAAACTATTAGGTAAACAAGCACTCGACTCATTAGTAAGCTATTTAATAAGCTCAAATACGCCAAGTCAAAACCCAATAAGTTTAACCGTGGGCTTATAGCCACGGTTTAGGCTCTTATGTTGGACCAAACCCTTCTTAAATCGTACATGCCTATTAGTTAAGCCCGATAAGCTAAATAATTATCAAATAAGCTCTTGGTTTCATAATAAGCTAATCTAAGCTTTCAATAAGCCAAGAGGGTTAAGCCAACCGTACGGCTTATTAGTTAAACCTATGGTTTGGGCCTTGAGGGTGGGACGAGGCCCATTAGGTCTATTAAGCATAATCGGGCTTATTTATTAAGCCAAATAAGCTTAACAACTTATTCCATATCACAATAAGCCATGAAATAAGCTAACATATAAATAAGCCAAATGTAAATAAGCTAACAAACATTCCCTTTTGTTTTACTTGTGGGCCGAGCACTATTACAAGCCCAATAAGCTTTCCAAAAGCTTATTTATAAGCCGAATCATAAAATAAGCCATGAGTCATAATGTTTATTATATAAAAATAACCACGATCACAAAACTACACTTTCCTTATCTTCCTTTTTATTATTTTCGAGCCATTCTAAACCCTTTTGGGGTTTATGTAGTTTTTAAACTTTGATTTTTACAAAACAAGTTGTACATCTTACATGTATGCATTATGAGAATAAAAAAAGTACAAGTATTATGAGAAATAGATGACTTACAAAGAATGGTGATTAAGAAGGTGATTAGAGGCTAAATACAACCCAAACGTTGTGTTAAGACTACCCGAATATCAATACGAATCAAACCAGAATACAATATCTTGATCAAAAGTGGAAAAACAACAAAAGTGTGTGTGTTTTGATGGCGTTCGAACAAGGGAGAGGGAAAAGAGAGATGAGTGTGTTTTTGTTGAAAGAGAATGAGATGAAATGATATAGAATATGCTAGCTTAACTTGTAAGCCTTGAATTTTTGGCATTTTGTGTGTGTGGGGTTCGATTTTCGAACGCATGCAAGGGGGGGGGGACCAATTTAATCTTAACTTATTATATCATGCAAGGTGACAATAATTTGAATATCTAGATATTTCCCATGCACATTTAAACTAGTTATTATTCATGATTCACGCAATTAATGAAAACGCGTAAAAACTTCACGGAAATTTCTGAAATTTCAAATATCATCTTAAAACGTAAAAACGTGACCAATGACGAAAGACTATGCAATTTAGCAACACGGAATGCTTCCGTTATGACTTCTCAGATAAACGCAGGACAACTTCCCGGATAAACGTAAAAATTACACGGAACTCATAAAATTCAAAATATTAAACGAATTCGGCTATAATATTGGCTTGAAATTTACGAGGTGTCACAGTGTGTGTATGGTGGGGACGTAATAATCAATGATGTGTTAAAGGGTGTTCCACGCGTGGATGGTGTACACCATTACGTATAGTCTTATATGATAAGATGTATTTAATGAAAAAATTTGTTAGATTGATCCGAATAAGAGCGGGTGTAGTGGTGTGAAACCTCTCGATGGTTATCGTCTTCACAACTTAAACACAAACAAACTTTTCAAACCGTCCACACGCAAAAAGAAACCTCCCTCGCCGTTCTTATTTTGTTTGTTAATCATGACAACCAACTCACCCAAACATTTGCTCAAGCGTGCGTGAACCTTTAAGAATGTAACAATGGTTATGTGGTCTCCATGCGTTTTATGGTATTACTATGAATAATTAAAGGTGTTCGGAGTAAGGGTGACCAAAAACCAGACCATTCCGGACTGAAAACATAGTTGGCAAACGACACGACTGAAATGTGTTTGGCCCTGCTCGTTCTGGTCCGGTCCAAAAATGAATATTGATTGGTTGTGCGTAAGACCAAACTGAACCAGATTGAGGACTGAAAAGGGAAAAAAGTGGACCAATGACCGGACCGAATTATGTTCTCTTTAGCTCGAGTTGGTTTATCGGTTCGGTTCGATTCGGTCCATAATAAGTGGTAAACCGGACGGAAGGTGTTTATTAATTTCCGTTATCTTGACCTAGAACCATCGTATTTAAAGATGATCAAAATGTGCTTTTTGACACGGGTATAGTGTTAGGCCAATTCAATGCCTAATGATCTTTCACTTGGATTTGAATACAAAATGTTAGGAATTATAGTTTTCCTAACTTAGTACCATTAGTTATAAAGTTAGTACCGACAATTATAGTTTGTACTGTTAGTATTAGTTTGTACCGTCAATACAAAATAGTTAGTACCGTTTAAGAGATATGCTTGAGATATTATAGGAAAAGATATGCATTATCTTTTAAGCGTTTTGTAAGTCTGTTAGGGTTTATCCTTGGTGTATAAAAGGAACCCTACGGCATTAGAAAAGATATCTCTCTCACCAAAAAGTAATCTCATAGTTAGTAATCTATAATCGTTTTAGCAGATTAATACAAAAGTTTAGTTATCAATATTCATTGTTCTTCTTAGCATTATAAGTTAGTTTCCGCATAACTTATAGTGTTCATAGTTATTGTTTCTCCTGTAGTTTGTGTGGATCTATCCATATTAACTACAACCTTTAACAGGGTAGAAAGATCTATATTGTATTGGGACCTACAAGTGGTATCAGAGCTTGTAGAGAAACTCTGAGTAAGAAGAACTAAAACCCGATTGGATTTAAGACACCTATAGATATGTTGGGTGTTTTTTGGTTGGCTTGCTAGTATAAGAAAAGGATGCCCTTAACAGTTAAGGTCACGTGAATAAGTTCTTGGTGATTACCGTTAAGGTTATAGTGGGCTAATGAGCTTGGAGGTTAGATGACGTTACCTCAAAGGTGGTGCTTTATAGGAATATGGGTTTCAATGAGAGTGGCAAATACAAGGAAACTTTCATTGGGTTGGTGTATGTACAAGATTAGTGCATGTGTTGTAGGGAGTTGAGTTTGAGGTTGAAAAAAGCTAGAGGATCATACAATTTTAGGCGGAACCTCAAGGGGTATGTTGGGTTAGTCAGGTATTTTGTTTACACAAAGTACAAACTCTGGATTTGATAGACTATCATTCAACTGTAGGATAGAGAGCAACTCTCAGAGACAGAACTATTAGGTACAAAAGGAACAGTATAGATGTTGTTTTGTAGTTACTAAAGTGGAGAAGATATATACACATGAGTCATTGACTTTTAATGAAAAAGTTTCTTTTGAGGTGATTTCAGGCTGGATTGAAAGAAGATATGGATGCTCGGTCAGATGTGTATGTTCTCAACAACGGTTGTAGGAAAAGAGCGATGACAACGCCGTTGGTATTACTGAGAGTATAACCCAGGTATGTTCATACATTTATTTCTCTATATAATTGGTTTGGTTTTTTCTTGCAGATGCAAGTCTGAGATCTGGGTTACCAAGGGATTGTTAGGAAGCAAAGGAAAATATACTTAGTATGGAGATCTTCAAGAATCAGAGTGGGAATACTCTGAGGGTGTCACAGTCCAGGGTTTACAACGGGAAGTTGGTATAGAGTTTGTTGGAGGGACGCTCCATACTGTAATTGGAGGGTAGTCTATCAGGGGACTGTGATGTAGAAAATAAGATGAGCAAATGATCATATGTATATGCGGTTGGAAGCCAGGAGTATCAGTTGGTCTATACGAGACCCAACATAGCATCTGCATATGTGGGTATGTTAGAAGGGTTTTATCATGGGTTACAGTCAAACGTACAAGTTTTTGTGGTTTTTGACTACGCCATGTGAAGATCGATCACTGTCATGAGTAGTTCATTCATAGGGTACGAGCTAATGATACATGGATGTGCGAGGAGCTAGGAAGCTAAGTGGAAACACGTACAGCTTTGTTGGCAACTAAAGCTAAATGGAAACACATGTTGTTGTGTGTAGGTATCAACTAATACGTGCTTCTAGGTGGGAACATTGTTAGTAATTTAGTCATGCATATTAGCGATTAGTTAGGGGTCTAAGTGTTAGTTTTAGTCATGTTTTTGTCAAATATGGTTTTGGTCGCTTCCTCTGCAATGCGTAAGAAACCGACACAAAACCATAATTTGGACTAACCCATGGACTTAAGATCGAAACACCTTACACCACTAAACTATCGTCTATATGCATATTAAAATCTAACAGTTGTTATAAGTTTATATGGGGTAAATCGGACGATGGAAAACTACACGGGACAAAGTTTTTTCAAGTTAGCAAAACTTGTTATATAATCAGATTTTAATAAGGAAGTCTGGGAGACTTCCTCTTACTTTTTATAAACACCCCAAATTGGGTCGCAGTGGCAAATATGGGTTTGGGGAGCGTTACTTCATAGATCAACAACACCAAGATATATATAGAACACGCCATTAAGTCGTTTCAAAAGTGATACTTTGATTTAGCAATTGTTTGTTACAAAAAGCCCGAAGCTTTAACTTGTTCAATGTTAAGATACCGATTCTAGTTCATAACCAAATGGTTTCCCCAAAATGTAATGCAACCAAATCTTTAGCACGAGACATCCAAAATATATAACACTAATGTGTCCCCTGCACCTCGTGCCTTATTGACCTCCTGAAAAACATTGCTTTAAAACGTCAACAATAATGTTGGTGAATTCATAGGTTTGTAAAATGTATAAGTGTAGGACCGCAAGATTTCCCCCATGATAATACAAAAAATGCAAACATCACAAAAATGTCATTACGTTTCCCTAAGCTCATGATACTGAAGCTCGACATATGAATTGCAATAAAATAGCCCTCCATTGCCCTTGATGATGCTCAACCCGGAACATCTCAAATCTAACATGGTATACGTTTGATCCCGGTGATAGCTAATCACCCGAACGGGGGCGTCACCCCCAAATAGATCTATTTTATAACATTCGCGCTTACAATCAGTAATTAACCAGCTCATGATAATGGGTCATTGGGTATTGTTACCTAGGCAAACACGTAATCATAATATAAAAATGTCCACTTACATCCAATTGTAAAAACATACATATGTTTCTCACCTCAAAACTTGTAAATCATTGTAATTGTAAAACATGGGGCTATGAACTCACCTTTGAGTAATGAATATCAAGTATATCACAGAAAATGCGTCAGATAAACGCCGAATGCAACCCCCCCCCCCCCCCATATCCAATATAGGTCGTATAAGTACTAAGCACTTTGATTAACTAATACCATATATAATTCTATATAGCTACATCACCATCTAATTGAATTTATGAAATCATATTTATAAAGTAAAAACGTTTATAAATATCTCTTTAGTAAAAACGGCGTAACTTTATCGTTTTAAGTCCGTTTCTTACGTTTCTTATGTCCGCGCTTTTGTTTTAAGACGAGGTATCAAAATATTACATTTTCATATTTTCAAGATACTGGTTAACAGTAATTTTTACTGTTCATGGGCTTTTATAAAATTATTTTTATAAAATTAGTTATCGTAAACTCGCAAACGTCGTATTTTATTCGTTTACGATGTTTTTAGCGATTCTTTCGAGCAGTCTTTGAATTAAAAGTTTATCAATGTATGATAATTTTCAATAGTACGTCGAGATGAAATAGTGATTTTTTACTGTCATAGTTTATTAAAATCTATTTTTATAAAACTATAATTATCGTAAACTAGCGAAATTTATTATCATTTTTTTTTTTTTTTTCCTTATAATAGGTTTTTAAGTTTCCTTACCCTTTTTGAATCTCTGTCGATGTAGTTAATTTATAAAATTAAAATAAATACTTTATTTTCGAGTTAAAACAGAAGTTTTGAAGTATTTGATGAAATGTGTTTAAACTAGTTTTTATAACTTTTTAGCTTAACCACTTTGTTACAAGTCCATTGCCACACTTATTATCACATGTATTACCTTAGGGTCCCTAGTCCATGATTTGTCCATATATTGTCCAATAATCACAAGATCCATAAGTTTATATACTCATTTGTTCATAAACTTTCATAAGTATACTCTTTAGGTAACTTGTTTATATACACTTATCTCATAAGTATAAAACCTACTTGTACATTACTTATAGATCCATTCATCCTCATTTTAACAATAATATGACAGGGACGACTGTATATTATACCATGATAATAAGTAAAATTCCATTTTTCATGTAAATAAGTTTTCTAGATGGTGATTAACTACATAGCCATTATATACACATAAAATCATGAATATAAAGAGATTAAGAGTTTTAGGTAACCTTAATATGAAGTAGGATAATGAACAATATGATCTAAACCCTTGTTTAGACTACTTAAACCAAGCTTAACTCACACTTATAAAAACTTCTAATTCCAAGCAAAACCAATCTTGAACCTTCTTGCCTCTTTAACATTGTAAACCTTACAACCAACCTTCTAAACACCTAAAGTTACTTAGAAATATGTTGGAAACACTTGTAAATGTTGTATATAAAATTTTGTATGGATTTTGTATGTGTTTTTGTTGTTGTGCCCGTGGGTTTAATGAGAGACGAGGGAGGATATGGTGAAGTCTTCTTGCTAAAAATGAAGTGTATGCGCTTATTTACTAGTTGCTTGTGTTTATTATAATTGCTAGACTAGTAAAAATACACAATGAGGGTTTTTTAGGGAAAGTCTTGTCAAAGGACTATTAGGCTTGGTAAGAAAAAGAGGCCATTGGTTTCCCTCAAATCATGAGAACATCCCATGACAACAAGGAGAGTTCAACTAGAAATATTCTTTGCCATTCTATCTCATAATACGCCATTTAGACATATATGTGATGTATTTTGTAAATTTTGAGTATTGGGTACAATTGTGGGGTATTTGTTGAAGCGTAAAAAGTTTTGGTGGTTCGGGTATGCCAAACGTATTTTATCGCGAACGTAAACACTTTACGTCCGGGTGGGGGCGGGGGAGGGGGAAACAATAAAAATACAAATGAACAAAGTTAATAATTTCCTCAAAAAATAATTACTTAACTTTGCTTAATGTAAACAGTTAATTGTTTGATGCCTGTTTACATTGAACATAATTTTTTAGCTACGCGATATTACACTTAGCGATTACGATTTAATAGTAAACGCGTTTACCAATACTAAAAATAAATAGTATTTTATTGCGATGTTTAATGACCTTAAAACACGGGGTGTTATAGTCTTCCCCGTTAAATGAGCTTGTCCTTAAGGCTTAGACCGCGGCATTGACGTCGATGCGGTCTTTGTGAAGATGTGTGGATATTCCCATCCAGAATTGGTCTTTACGTTTCCACGTATACTCCAAGTACCTCTCTAGAGTTCCATCGGGACCCTTGACTATGGAAACACGACTTTGCTTAACCGTTTGACTTTATGATCTATGATTTCGACCCGATTCTTCAACAAAATAAAGCTTGTCATCAATATGTAGTTCATCCAACGGAACGGCTAATGGTTCGTCGGCATAGAACTTCTTCAAGTTGGATACATGAAACGTATTGTGAACCCTGCTCAGCTCTTGAGGTAGCTCAAGCTTGTAAGCAATGGCTCCAACCTTAGCCAACACCTGGAAAGGTCCAACATATATGGGGTTTAACTTCCCCTATTTTCCAAAATGTACTACTCCTTTCCAAGGCGAAGCATTAAGCATCACACAATCCACTCAACTTCTTCTTCGGTATATTTCCTCCTGATCATACTTCCTACATTTTTGTATTGAGATTCTTTGGTTTCCGTGCTCTAGTCTGAGCAATTCAAGATTCGTTTAGAAGATCCAAGCACAATCATAATTAAGGCTTGAACTCTTAATGGTTTAATCCGCTCTTTCATACTCAAAGTATCAGTAACAACATTTGCTTTTCCCGGATGATAACAAATTTATATCTATGGTGATGTCGTAACTACTAAGCTCTATGGTATTACGTAGACGTTGTAAATGGTGTATTGGTATATTCCTTAATGACGAGTAAACTTGTTAGTGGATCGTCTTAGGGTGACTAGGGATGCGTCTTGACTTTTGGGCCTGGATTTTGTATAAAATGATGTTGACTTTATATAGTAAAGTGGTGTTGGTAATTGTTTTTATACGTGAACAGTAATCCCAACGGCTATGAACAGTAACCCCAACGGTTACTTCCTCTTTTAAATACCATATTTTTATTCCTCCAATTCTCCACCTAAAACTAAATCTTTCACTTAAATTTTTTCTTATCCAATCCTCAAAATAATGTTGCATATCATTACACTCTTGGCGACGGCGAGAGCAGTAGACTCGGATTTATCCTTGCCTACTCCCATACGAGAAGAATTTTAGTATCTGCCTTTATTCTAGCGCTTTCGTGCCCCCCCCCCCCCCCCCCCCCCCCATCATCGTTCTTTGCTATTGGGTGGATTATCTTTTGGAAGGCATAAATATTCTTGTAGGGGAGGGTTGTAATCAACCTTGTTTTCCTTTATGTTCTTATGTAATTTACTTCTTAAGCTAATCACGGATGTTGTGGCAATAAATTCATTTATTATATTTTTTTTTTGCCATTCGATAACTTCGTTACCACGCTTGGTAACTCGTTTGCATTCCCCTTCTAAGTTGTTTTAACTTGAGCGTTCAAGAGTAGTGACGTTGGTATAATATTTATTGTTGCGTCTAAGGCTCGGCTTCTAGTGGGCTATATTCATGCCCTTCGCTTAACGGTCATGTTATAACCATTTTTTTTAAAGTGGGGTAAGAATTTACTAGTTACTATGATTGTTAGTTGGGTTCCTCGTGATAAATGCGTTTTATGAATACACACACAAAACTTGATATAAATAGAAAATTGTTTCTTGACAAGAAGTTTTAAGGTGACTACTCTCAGCATGGCATGGTCCTTCCTGAATTATACATAGTTGATCAGGCTATGTATATTAGAGGACTAACGATGCATTGCTCATTTTTATCAAGCTAGCGTATGATTTCATGATATTTAAGGAGAGTGGGTTGGCCCAATTTATTTGAGGGAATTAAAGTATTTGAAGAATTTTTCATAGAACACTTTGATTTGAAAGATAATTTGAAATCATTGTTACACGGAACGCAGCATATTGATTTGATAGATAATTTGAAATCATTCGTACAATACAACGGAAATTTAAGAGAAAATACAACGAGATTTTCTTAAAGGAAATAGAGTCTAAGCATTGATATCATTCTCCATGTTGTTAAGGTCTTGATTGGTTTCTCCTCCTCCTAAGGCATACATCATTCCACGTGATTCAGTACCTTCAGCTTGGTTTCCATGGTTTTGGTTCTTTAATTCCGAGCAATCACTCATGTAGTGCCCTTGATTCCCACATTCATAGCAAGTGATGGTACTTTGGTTGCTATTAGCAGTAGGATTCTAACAATCCCTTGTCAAATGGCCAACTTTCTTGCAGTTCGCGTACTTAGCAGTGCAAGGGCCATTGTGGTGAAACTTGCACTTGTTGCACAATAGAAGAGTTCCAGCATACTCCTTCCTTTCACCAGTCCCAGAGGTATAAGCTATAGCCACACCTTGCTTCTTGGGAGGTTGTTGTTGAGCTTGGTTGTTGTTATCAAGTTTCCGCTTGTTTTCAGCTTGACGTTCATCAAGAGTACTGATCTTTTTGTCCATTAGTTCAGTTGCAAATTCAATTGCATCTTGCATTGTCTTAGGCTTTGATGCCATCACACTTCCATGGATCATGTCAGGCAAGCCACCGACATATTTCTCAATCTTATCCGACTCTTCAGGAAACATCCTGACACACATCAATGACAGTTCCTGAAAACGTTGGTTGTAGCTTATCACATCAGTGCCTTTGACTTTCAAATTCCACATCTCGACCTCGAGCTTCTTAATCTCGGCCCTTGGGCAGTACTTGTCGGTCATTTCCTTCTTCAGGTTTGTTCAAGTCATTGCATAAGCAACATCGTGACCAACAGTCCTAACGTGGGAGTTCCACCACGTTAGAGCACTTCCAAGAAGAGTACAAGTGGCAAACTTGATTTGGTTTTCCACAGTGCAATTGTTGATACAAAACACAGTTTCCATCCTTTCAAACCATTGAGTCAACTCGACAACTCCTTCAGTGCCTTTGAAATTTAGAAGTTGACATTTCATAAAGTCTAGGTAAGTGCACTCTCTGGTAGCTCGTTCTGTCCTTCTAACATTCGGACCTGAATCATGGCTGTCTTCGTCATTCTTGCTTCTGTCAGCATCACGTGCTGCCAATGCATCAACAACGCCTTGATCGCTCAATGCCTTAAGTTGTTCATCAGTCATAGGGGTGGTGGTGGTTGTTGTGGCTGGGGTGGTTCTTGTTTTGGTGCTTTCCTTGGAGGCATTTTCTTCAAAATCAAAAGAGTAATAAGATTAGTCTAGTTCTAAAATTCGTGCTCCAAGGGTGAAATATTGCGAGATAATATGTTAAAGTTGTGTAAGAGTTTTTGGACCATCATGTTATTCGTAATGTCTTAGAAAATGTTCTAGTATTTATATAGATAACTCCTATATAAACAAGTGTAAAATATACTTAGGAGAAGATAAGTATATATATATATATAGATCATGAGTAGTAATATACGTAATGTAATATAAACACGTATATCAATCATGTAAGCATATAGTATGACCAACTAATGCAAACAAACAGTGTATGTATGTCCCGTGTAAAACTTTTGTATGATGCAATGTTTGAAAACGGTTATAGTCTAGGAAAAAAAATATTTGACCTGGTTCTCTATAACCTTGCCTCTGATACCAATCTGTAACACCCCCAAAAATGGGTCGCAGCGGAATATGTTTCAGAGAGCGTTACTTCATAATACAACAGCACAATATATGAGAGAACGACCTCTAAATGAGTCGTTTGAAAAGTAATCTTGTTGATTTTCTTAAAATATGAATTGTTGTAACATTTGTCCCAAAGTATGCATCAATAATGTAAGACTGAAATAATACAACGAGATTTGTTTGTAAATCCATGAATGTAATCTTGTAAAGTTTGGACTCTAATGCACACCCGATAAGCCAAGCATCTAATTCATCAGAGAAATACATGCTTAAAAGTGTCAACATAAAGTTGGTGAGTTCATAGGCTTGTTTAAGTATAAATGTTGATCCAAAGATTTGCAAAGTGTGTATGACCATTTCAACCCTTATAATAGTCACAAAATTGTACGTATGGAAGTTGGACCACAATTGTTCAAAGTATGCATGATAATTAAAAATATCACGAAATGTTTCAAGTATGTAGTGCCAAATGAGTGATTACGACTACTCTAAGTTCATGAAACTGTTGCGTAGACTTATATGTATGCCACTTTATTAAAGGCACAGTAATTGTTCGTATGTATGTGGTTGTTGGCCCTGTAGATACCAATCCAGTTGTGCTCCGACATGGTATAACGTTCGTCTCCAGTGATAGCTAATCACCCGAACGGGGATTGTCAATCCCGAATAGATCTATTTTATAACATTCGCGCTTACCCTCCGAGTAATTAACAGTTCATGCAACTTAAGCTAATCAGTAATCATAAAAGTAAAGTATAGTTGTTACGTCCATAAGTGAAAACAAGTATTGTATCCCATTGTGAGATATGAAAATGAGTGTATAACAAAGTTGTAACGAGATTGTAATGAGTATGTCAACGAGTTTGTAATCAACCATATAAATGAGTTTGTAAACGTTCATGTAAATGAGTATATAAATGGGTTACGAAATCAAGTATGCAATCAAGTATGTAAAAGATTTTGTAAAGGTATGTGTAAACAAGTTGTAACGAGCATGTATTCTCCCTTGAGATTTGTAAAGTAAATGTAAAACAAGTGAAAGAGGGGCTATAAACTCACCTTGAGTGATTGAATAACAAAGTATATCACAGAACGGAAAATGTGTCACTTAAACGCCCGAATTCAACCTGATTAATTATAGGTCGTATGAGTACTAAGTACTTTGAATATCTAATACCGTATATAATTCTATATAGCTACATCACCATCTAATTGTATTTGAGAAATAATATTTTATAAGTAAAAAATGTTATAAATATTACAATTAGTAAAACTGCGTAATTTTTCGCGTTTTAATCCGTTTCTTTACTTCTCAGTCTCGCGCTTTTTCGGTATTAAGAACAGAGGTACCAAAAATATGTACATTTTTTGATTTTTTCAACCCCCAGGTAAAAAAATAATTTTTATAAAAGTATTTATTAGCGTAAACATAAAAAATCCATAACTCCTTCGTTATTGATCAAAAAATTATGATCCTTAAGGTTTTGGAATCCTAAAAATATGTACTTTTTATGAAAAATACTCAATCATTTATATTAGACTTGGAAAATATTAAGTTCTTATAAAATTGTTTCTATAAAAGCTTTTATTTATTGTAACTTCAAATGACGTATCTTCTTCGTTATAGCTCGGATTTTCAAGTTTCTTATAGAACGGAATCGTCATGAGAGTTAGTATTTTAATTATAAAATTAAAAAATAAATACTTTAAGTTTCGTAGTTCAAACAGTAGGTTTTGATTTTGTTTTGTTAAAAAGTGTTTAAAACTTGTTTTTATAAGTTTTTAGTTTAGTAACTTTGTTACAAGTCCTCTACAACACCATATATTACATGTCTTACATATTTAAGGTCATTAGTCCATGATTTGTCCAATTATTGTCCATGATAACAAGATTAACAAGTCTACATACTCATTTGTTCATGATCTTTAATAAGTATACTTTTTAGGTAACTAGTTTATATATACTTTTTATAAAACCAATACCAAACTTGGTACAATACTTAAAACTTCCATTCCAACATGGTATTAACATCAAATATAACATATGAACAAGTGAACCAAATCATAATCAAGTGTAAAAATCTATTTTTCAAGTAAATAAGTTTCCTAGATGTTGATTTACTATATAAACATCATATACACATAAAATCACATATGTAAAGAGATTAAGAGTTTTAAATAACCTTAATGTGAAGTAGGATGATGAACAATATGATCTAAACCCTAGTTTAGATTCACAACCTAAGCTTCCAATACTTATAAACCCTAGTCTTGAACCTTTCTTGTTTTAACCCTTTTAACACTAAACAATCCTTCAATACACCTTTGGATATGCCAACAATGAACCTTGAATACTTGAAATACCTGTAACTCAAAAACTAGAGAATGTTATAGGTGTGTATATATTGATCCGTGGGGTTTGGAGGGAGGGAGAGAGTATGGTGAGTTTTAGTTAAGTAAAATGAGAAGTGAAGGTCTACATGGAAATAGGATCCTTATATAAGGCTTAATATCTAGCTACTTACCATGGTTAAGAGCTAGTTGGTTTCTTTTATAACAAAAAAATCTAGAAGATTTTAAAACATATCAAAGAAAATATCTTAGAAAAATATCAAGAAAATATCTTAGGAAAATATGAAAAGTTATGAAATTATCTTTCGTAATAATTATATAACACTTATTTGACATAAACTTATATTTGTTTGATGCCGGTTTACGTTGATTGTTGATTTTTTGTTTATGCGATTTAATTAAACGGTTGAAATTAAAAGTAAGCGCGTAAAAGTTTAAAATAAATAGTGAAATAAATGACGTCGTAAAATGACCTGAAAACCGCGGGGTGTTATATATCCATCATGAGAAGAGAGCTATACGGCGTATCCAGAAGTCACATACCCGTATCAGTGAATGGTTTTTAAGTGAATATTCTAAATATAAAATCGTGGAACCCACACCAAGTTTACCCTATATCCGTATTGAACCCTTTTAATACGGCGTATCGACCTTTTTCCGTAGCTTATAAATAGAAAACCCTCAACTTGGTTTTCATTATGCTTTTAACCACCAAGTTCGATTCTCATAAAATTTAAAGAAGCAAGAAGGTCCTGCAAAGTGCTAAAACCTTTATAATATCTACACTCTATATACGTGTTCGGTTAGAATTACATTTATGTACTTTAATCACTCATCTATGAATTTGTGTATTGTTACAATGACTATCGGCTAATACCTTTAGGTATTAGCCATGTTTATGATAATTTAATGTTTGGTTTGTTTATATTGATTGTTTACTTATTCGTTGCGTGTTGATTATGTTTATCACTTCATACTCGTTTATGTGCTTAAGTATGTGTTTAACCTATCATTCAAATTGATCTAGGAATACAAATAGAGCGTTAACTAGAGTCCGGGATAGAACTACATATTAGATTAAACATGGTTAATATGTTTTCCTTACATTAGGCTTGACCACTTCTTTAATCATTTGTTTATCAACTTGTGTATGTTAATTGTCATCATTTAGATTAGTTAAACCTAAACTTGTGCCAGTATCTCAGGCTTAAAACCCCCCTTTTGCGTTAGTTTAGGTTAAAGTAGAATTAACTAGGTTTAATTAGAACTAACATAGATAACTAAAATACCGATAGACTTAAGTATTAACGCTCGCTCTTAGTGATAGTCACCCTACTTACCAACGAACCTACAATTAATCGGGTACACTACCCGTTAGTGTTAGTTAATAGGTAAAGTCGGAAAAATATAATAGTAAAACTTGATAACAAATATTACCTAAAATAAATGACACATTAAGTTTTTGGCGCCGTTGACGGGGAGTGAGTTTGTTTAATTCTTGTTTATTGGTATTTTTAGTTTAGATTTTGTATAATTTAGTTTAGTTTGCATTATATGTTTTTGCATATTGTGTGTTTGCGTGCTTTTCTGCATTGTTAAAATCTTGTTGTTATTTGAGTTGAATTCTCAATACGGCGTATTCATACTTTCGAATACGGCGTATCAATTTTTTTCAAGACCAATACTGCTTATTCGACATCAAGCCTCAATACGGCGTATTCAGTCTTTTGAATACGGCATATCGATATATTTGACCTTTTTCGTAGTCAGTTTATTACAGGAAATGGAGGACCTGGATATGACTATGGAAGAATATGTTCAGTATGAAACTGAGAAAGCTCTTAGAAACGCTGAAGTGTATAACTGGGAAACTGCTACGTATGGTAAGATCAGGTATGTTGAAGACATTAACGATCTCAAATTTTTTGAAACAAAATTCCCAGCTATAGTTTATGATGATGCATTAAGCTTTGAATCAGGTTTCTCATCTAACCCCACTGTAAGTTCTCAGCATGTCAATGAAATTAATTTGAACAATGAAACATCATTGTCCAAAAATGATGATGAGGAATACAATGTTATATCCTATAATGATCTATTTCCTTTTAACATAATTTATGTCAATAATTCAAAATTGGATACAGACAATGATGATAATGAAATAGGTATCAAACAGTCTGCGGGGGATTTATTTATCGAACCCTCACATAATTTAATATGTATCGATGCTGATACCTATGTACATGCGTCAAAAGAACTTTGGAAAATAAGTCATGATACAATTAATAAGTTTTTTGGAACTGAAACTTTTATCAAAGAATCAAGTGTTAATATCATGATTTGGAATAATTTTAACGGAGGGATGCTAATAAATTGATGCGGTTGTCGTAAGGGACTTCTACAAGAAGTTTTACAACTCCCTAGGCAGAGTACCTAACCGTTGTAGTAGTAGTATAGGCAAGACTCGGGGGTTGTTATTCTTCTCTAGGGGAATAGGTTGGGAAGGTTTGATCACGGTCTAACAGAATTCTAGGGGTTAAAAGAAGATTTTTTTGTATTTTCATATTTATAAGAAAGCAATAAAATCATATGTTTGAGCGGTTTGGTTTGTTTCAGCTATTAAACTAAATAATAAACTACGCTAATGGTGATAACAATATAATAAAAAGATTGTATTCATTTAATC
>BQNB010031217.1:18764-54181 GCA_026074375.1 Tanacetum coccineum
CCATCGTCATCCCTACCACCTCGCTACCATCACCATCGAGCACCACTACAAGGGTGCGTTGGTTGCGTTGATTTTCCCAGCAAAAGGGTGCGCGTGGTTTTATTTAGCACCAAAAGGTGCGTTTGGATCTGGGTTTAGCACATAAGGTGCGTTTGGTTCTGAAAACAAACCCAAAAGGGTGCGTTTCGTCTTTAAAAACGACCATAGGGTGCGTTGGGTTGTGGACATGACACACAAGGGCGCATTTGGCTTGGCAGAAACACCGAAAAGGTACGTTTTATTTAGCAGCAACCACGTAGGGTGCGTTTGGTTGGCTGTGTAACAGCCCAAGGGGTGTTTGTTTTGTGGTTAACACCGAAAGGGTGCGTTTGGTTTTAAAAAATTGACTAATGAAAATATATTAAGATTTCATATATATTAAAAATAGGATTTAATGGTGGTTAATTGGTTAAATGAAAGTGATTATTGATTATTTTCGGTTTTGTGGCGAACCACCCAAATAGGGTGTTTATTTCTGCATTTTAGAGCCAAAAGGGGCGTTTGGTTTTGTGTTCAACAGCCCAAGGAGGGTGTTTGGTTCACTGTTCATCGGCCCGTTAAGGGTGCGTTTGGGACAACAGCCCATTAAGGGTGCGTTTGGTATAGCAGCCCCTAATAAGGGTGTGTTTGATTTTACTTACTTTGTCACTTGTTGATTTAGTTTAGATATATATTGAAAAGAGGAGGTATTTTGCAATACGGATTGATTGAAAAGGGAAAGACATTGGATTTTGTAAAAATGGGAAACGTCTTATAAACAAAAATGTCATGCCGAAATTTCTATAAATTTCTTTACTTAATAACTTGCACTATAATTTCTATTATTTTAGAAACCTGATAAAAAAAAGGATTTATATAGTCTTAAGATTTTTAATGTGTTATTATACAATAAATAAACGAGAACTATACTTTTACAAATGAGACAACTATTATAGCTAAAAACGAAACAAAATACTAATTTATAAAATATTATTTTATAAATTCCCGACTATTAGGTGAAATCATGACTTTTGTAAAAGCCTTACCAACATCGTTTACATGATTCGTAACTTTAAAACGTGCATTTATTTTTATACGAGAACTGTTATTAATTAAATTGGTGATTTTCCGAACACGTGTCAAAATGTGTGTTTTAATTATTATGCTCGCGTCTCTTATATAGTACTTTCCTTATATATAATACATGCCGTGTATTATATACATTTTAAATTATTCTTTCGGTTGTATGCCTTTGTTATATAATTCACGATATGAATTATATATTTGTTCAATTTTTCATATGTAATATATACAGAATATATTACATACTTTGTGTTTACTTTCGATTTATTTTATTTAACCAACCACCAAACTATTACAACTTGAAATCTAAATCTTTTATCGATGTGTCACGTTGATGTAACCATCCTAGGCTAGTGGGTCATAGCCGTTAAGATAAACCACAACTTTTTGGTTGAGCCGTTCCGGTTTCCGTTCGTGTTATGCTTAATATGTACAATTCTGCCAATCGTGCTACAACATCGAGGTGAGTTTATAGCCCCATGTTTTACTGGTTTTACATATATCTTTGGGGTGAGAACATGCTTGTTAACAAATTCATTCACATGATTGACTTAAACTTGTTACATGATCGTTTACAAATTAGTTTACATATTCATTTACATATCTCGCAATGGGATACATTACTTGATTTCAATTCTGGACGCAAATACATACTGTCATTCAAATGATTAAGGATTAGCTTAGGTTGCATGAACTGTGAATTACATGAAAGGTAAGCGCGAATGTTATAAAATAGATCTATTTGGGATTGACAATCCCCGTTCGGGTGATTAGCTATCACTGGAGACGAATGTTATACCATGTCGGAACACAACTGGATTGGTATCTTCAAGGCCAACAACCACATATATACGAACAATTACTGTGCCCTGAATAAAGTGGCATACATATAAGTCTACGCAGCAGTTTCATGAACTTAGAGTAATCATAATCACTCATTGGGCAATACATACTTGAAACATTTCGTGATGGTTTTAATTATCATGCATACTTTGAACAATTGCGGTCCAACTGTTATATGTACAAATTTGTGACTATTATAAGGGTGGAAATGGTCATACACACTTTTCAAATCTTTGGTGAACATTTATACTTAAACAAACCTATGAACTTACCAACTTTATGTTGACCCTTTTAAGCATGTTTTTCTCAGGTGAATTAGATGCTTGGCTTACCTGATGTGCATTAGAGTCTAAATTGATAATATTTCATTCATGGATTTTTACTTACATACAAATGATCAAATCTCGTTGTATTGCTTTCAAGCTTTTCATTATGATGCAATTATGGGACAAATGTTATATCAATTTCAAGAAAATCAACAAGATTACTTTTTAAATGACACATTTAGAGGTTGTTCTCTTGAATCTTGTGCTGTTGTATTATGAAGTAACGCCCCCGGACATATTTTTGCTGCGACACATTTTTAGAGGTGTTACAGGTTGGTATCAAAGCACTGGTTATAGAGAACTAGGTTGCATATTTTACCCTAGACTATAACCGTTTTCACAAACAATACATCAAATCAAACATTTTCAAAGTGCATACACACTACTTGCTTACTTACTTACATTACTTGTTATATTACATGGTTACATGACATACATATATAATATATATGCTTACATCCCTTTGCGTATATTTTACATTTATTTATATAAGAGTTATTTATATAAATACCATAACATTTCTTAAGACATTGTGAGTTGCACAATGGTCTCATTTACACCTTAGACATTTTGAGTTACACAATGGTCTCATTTTACTTCTTAGACATTGTGAGTTGCACAATGGTCTCATTTTACTTCTTAGGCATTGTGAGTTGCACAATGGTCTCACTTCGTTCTTAGACATTGTAAGTTATACAATGGTCTTTAATTTTTTTTAACCTTATACAATATCGTATTACACGAAAACCATCGTAATTTTGTTTACATAGAATTATGTATGAATCTAAGTGTTACAAGTCTTGTATGGGCGGGACATGTAATATGAGGATTGATATGATAATTGCTATGTTAACAAAACCCGTCACAATTCTGTTTACATGGAGTTATGTATGAATCTAAGTATTATAAGTCTTGTATAGGCAGGACTTGTAATAGGAGGATTGACATGATAATTGCTATGCTAACTCGTTTATAAAGACCTTTATCTTATTTACTATAACCGTATACTCATTAATTATTTTGAATGTTATGTCGATCTTCCCTGATTGTTTTACTCCCCGTCTCTGAAGACAAGTTTTAAACACTTGTTCCATGCTCATTAGAGCACATGCATCGTCATGTCATCCACCACCTTAAAGGTTGTGTGAGTACGCGTATTGCATCAGAAATTATTAGGTAGGATGATTTATAATCTCTTTATTTGAATGGATTGGGACGCCTCTTCATTTAAATAAATAAATTATAAATCACCAAACCATAAGTTTATCATTTCTTACTTACATAAATTTGGACGCTTCTTTATGTAAATAAGGAATCATAAATGAGTGGGCTTAATGGTATCCGATATGACATGAGTATGAACTCGAACCCGATAATCACAGGAATTCATCCAAAAAGATTTAGGAACACAATGGTGTCTTACCACTCAGCATAATCTTAAGCCCTCACTTGAACTACATGATCTCATTCTTAAGTTATTACTTTTGCCGTTACAAATCCTTACAATCATGAACTATTTGTGGAGTTAACAGACTTGTTACACTCTTGAACTAATGGACTTAGTTCAACCTCGAACTAACAGACTAAGTACAATATTCCACCACCTATCACATAAGCTCTCCAACGAGCTCCTCCTATTTGTTAAACTTTATTCTGGGGATATTATTTCTCGAAATGTCCTCACTCTCCGCATCCCGTCACCGTTTGTTATAGTTATTGTAGTTATGGTTGCTGTTGTTGGGTCCTGGAGTGGTCCCAGCTTGTACAACCTTATCCACTAGATAATGCAACCCCCTTAGTGAGGTCTTGAACACGGGAACGAGCTTCCTTTATTGACTCAATAAAATTGAGGCTAACAATCTCCCCCGAAGTGAGTTCATTGATGACACTCCTTCATGAGACAGTGAGATTGCTTTTGTCGTTTAAGCTCGAGTGTTCTTGGTCTTTGTCTTCGTTGTAATCTTGTTCCTTCATGCTTTGTGATCTTGACTTTGAGCCTTTGTCATTGTCTTTATCGTCTTTGCCATCTTGCGATCTTTTGTTTTTGACCAACATGCTCATACTTTTGCATTATCTTGAAAGCTTCAAATCAGAGTTTGCGGAAGTCTTTGTCTTTAAATCTTGAGCTTTCTAGATAGTATGTCTTCGAAGATTGAGCATTTGAATGGGATTGAGGTTGCCGTTACCACCGTTTGACCTGCAGGTTTACGTTAGTGATAAACGAGAAAATTGATTTGAAAATCAATCGACGTGTCACTCGTTAAAGAGTTTTTGTAACACATCGAGAGTGTCATGTTTTTATCAAAATTCATCAACCGTCAATTCATTTACTGGACCAAATCGATATCCAGTTGTCACAAGTTTGATTCATATAGAATCTCGCAAGTCACCTACCGCAGTGCTGTTTGATGATGACACTGGAAGGATTTCCATTCGTCATTGTGAATACTAAAGAGTATCACTCTGAATGTTCTGGCAAATATCACAATGATATTGCGTAGGACTCTTGATAACAGCTTGTGAACCTGATGATGTTCAACAAGTGTTTGAAATGGAATGTGTCCTAACGAGATCTTTGATGATATCTTGTCTAGACTCGATTAGTGCATTTTGGTTTTTGTCACTCCGGTAGATGGTAAGCAGTTTGCCACCTTTTCAATATCAACAATCTCGGAGTGAGATGTCAATAGATAGTGTGTATCTTGTGACAAATGGAGACATGTTTATGTTGAGAGTAAACCGAAATGGCTGGAAGGTTGTGCATTGCATCACTGGGTCCATGATGTCGTTTTCAATGTCAGTAATCAACTTGTGATTCTGACAGCATATGTATTGACCCGGTTTCTGCCTTAAGTTGTGTGGAGGGCTACTTTCTTTACACCCTTTATCCATACATTTCTTTTTAATTCTTCAACACCTTTAATGCTTACCAAGACGTCATTATTACCCCTTGGTGTGAATTGTTTCAAGTGTTAACTCAATCTTAGTCGGCTTTATTCCCAATATTACATTCATCTCCAATCATACCTAAAGGACTGCTATTTCCCCCACTCTTGGATTTTACTTGGTAGATTTCTCCGGTTCTGGTTGGATCATAGGATTGATTCCTAACCTAATCCCACCTTAGACTTCAGAATCGTGTGAAATTAAGATGTTTGTTGGGTATTAGATCGAACCTTAAAAACATTTTCAACACATTGAGTTCAATTAGATCATATTTTTAATGAATTTCTCCCCTTATTTTAAATAATATAACACTTAGTTTTGAAATACCTTGTGATTAAAAACTATGTCTTGAATTATCTGTGGGAGAAAATTATGGTCAGCATGAATGGTTTGCGAACATTTTGATAATGTTTTTGAATAAATAAGAGTTGTCATTGTTGCGGTATCCAAGAACATTAAAAACTTTGTTTTTTAAAAGAACTTTTTTTTCCCCCCCCCTCAATAATAGGACAATTGAGAAATTGTATGTCTTTTGAAAAACACTGTGAGGGATGGTGTGTTGAACCACAATTTTGATAAGATTTATGAATTGTCATCGTGAAATTCTTGAAAATTGTGTTCAACGTTTTGGATAAACATATGTTAGAAGACTTCTCTTCTAACTCTAAGGATAAGCGCACTGCAAGTACACTTTCCTTTTTCTTGAGCTAAAAACTTGAATGTCTTGTAAGAACAGCTCAGACCGAGAAACGTTATTTTCTCGTTTGTGAAGGATAAGTTATAAACCTTCCTTTATTTGAAGTCCGGGTTATGTACTGACATTTGCACATAAGCCATTTAGAAAAGTAGAAATGACATGTTTTGAAACTATTTGCAACTCTCGCTCGAACTTCATTTACACACCCGTGTCAATGTTAATCGACATTTCTAAGCACACGTAATGTTATCGATTCCCAAGGAGACTGTCGAGAGAATCTTTTTGACATTTTTGATTTTCTGTTTTGTATTTTCTTTTTGAAGTTTTATATTTTTGTATTTTGCTTTTCTCAAAAATATGTAATGGTGATGTTTGAATGATGATGTCAAGCAGTTCATTGTGTCAGAACCTCCAGTTCAGCTGGAGTCAAACATCTCATACTCATCTTTGACAAGTACGTAAAACGATCCTTCAGGAAGGGCTTTCGGTAAACATGTCAGCTAATTGGTATTCAGTTCCGACAAAAATATAATTCAATTTATACATTTTCAACTTGTTCCTTTATGAATGATACGGAGTATGGATGTGCTTTGTCCGCGAAGTTGTTACGGGTTGCATGAGATTGCTATGGCTGATGAGAGTCGCCTATTACACCGGTATTTTGGTTGTAGTTGAAGCCATAATCTTGATGTTGTGTATCATCCACCAGTTACTTGAGCACAACTTGCACGTAACGCCACATTACTCTGCCTCTGCTGAAGACATTGCCAGTGCAGTTCTGTTTCTTTGACATCCAACTTAACAAAGCTTTATCACCAAGGATTGTATCCCTCTAAGAAGTGCTTTTTCGTGAGTATATCAAGGCATCCGGCATGATCAGCGTCTGAAAATGCTGTTAGTTCAAAGCCAGAATCCTTTGGATACCAGAGTCCCATGTTAATGGTACCCTTTAGGTATTTAAAGATTCTTTTAACCTCCTTGAGGTGCTTTTGAGTTGGTCGTGCTTGATAACGTGCACAATAGCATACTGCTTGCACTAAGTCTGGTCTACTAGATGTCAAGTACATGAGTGACCCGATTTTACTACGATAATCAGATTGGTCTACGGGTTCTCCACTCAAATCTACATCTAGTTTGGGTTTTGTAGCCAATGGTGTACCAATGGAGTGACAATTGTCCATATTGTGCTTTTTCAGAATTTCTAAAGCGTACTTGGCCTGATTGATAAAAATACCTTTTGGGGACTGGTGGATCTGTAGTCCTAAAAAGAACTTCATCTCCCCCATTAAGGACATTTCAAATCTACTGTGCATTAATTTTTCAAATCGTTTTGAATATTTAGGATTTGTCGATCCAAAAATTATGTCATCAACGTAAATTTGCACAAGTAGAATATCCTCCCCGTATTTTATCTTGAATAAAGTTGGGTCAATTGTACCTTTAGTAAAGCCTTTGGACATCAGGAAGTTTGATAGTTCATCGTACCAGGCTCTTGGAGCTTGCTTTAATCCATACAAAGCTTTCCTTAGAAGGTAGACTTTTTCTGGATGATCTGGATCAACGAACCCTTCTGGCTGAGCAACGTAAACCTCTTCCTTCAGTGGACCATTAAGAAATGCCGTTTTCACGTCCATCTGATAGATTGGAAAAGACTTGTGTGCTGCGTGGGCAACAAAAATCCGAACTGCTTCCAAGCGAGCAACTGGAGCAAATGATTCTTCAAAATCAATACCCTCTTCCTGAGCATAACCTTTAGCAACAAGTCGTGCTTTGTTGCGAATTACAGTCTGATCTTCATCCTTCTTGTTCTTCCATAACCACTTTAGCTTTATAATCATCTTGCCAAATGGTTTGTCGACTAGTTCCCAGACTTTTAGTCTGTCGAACTGATGAAGTTCATCCTGCATTGCTTCGATCCATGCAGAATCAGCCATTGCCTCCTTAATGTTCTTCGGTTCAACAATACTCACTGTGAGCGCGAACATACACATTTCAGGATCTGTGGCAAGCTGTCGTCTTGTTTGAACTGGCATGGTTGGATTTCCACGAACTTGTTCTAATGGATGATCTCTGGTCCATCGGAAATCATGACTTTGTGGTTAATGATTGCACATCGGTGTTTTCAATGTTGAAGAGGAAGGTACTCACCAAATTTCTTGTACCCGTGTACAAAAAGGATTGATAAATTCATCTTCTTGAAACGATGCATTTGGTGCTTGATCATTGTTGTTGTCCTCAGCATGACTGTGTGTTGGATTGTAATATTCTTCAAGTAAAGGACTGAAGAGAAATATTCTATCCTTGATGTGACAGATTCTGGCTTTTGTTGTAGGGAACAAACATTTTGTCTTGGGGTCGGGGTCAGGAGTTGTCATAATTGACGCCTTATGTCCTTGAGAAACGAGGCCTGAAGAGGACATTTTCAAAACAGACATCTCTTGTCGTTGTGGTACGAGATCTGAACTTTTGTGATCAGACAGCATTTCTTTGATGTTCATCAAACTTGATATGAATGGGACTAACACTATTAGCGTGATTCTTGTGTAAACACGATATATCCTTCGACTGAGTAGAATATCCTCCATGATACACATGGCATTCCCCTTTTTCTTTCATTTTATCCAGATTTTCCCCATCTCTAGTTATGTAACAAATGCAACCAAAGATGTGAAGATGTTTTATTGAAGGTTTCCTGTCATTAATGATGTGATAATCCGTCTTTCCATGAGTCGATATGATGATTGATCTGTTCTGAGTATAGCATGCGGTTGCAACTGCTTCAGCCCAAAATGATAATGGAAGCTTAGAAGCTGAAAGCATCGTTCGAGCAGCCTCAACAAGAGTGCGGTTTCGTCTTTCGACAACGCCGTTCTGTTCAGGTGTTCGAGGAGTGGAAGTCTGATGTTCAATGCCTTCTTCTTTGAAATAAGCATGGAGTGTCTTGTTCAAGAACTCTGTGCCTCTGTCAGTACGGACAGTAATTACTTGAGCTTGAAGATTGCGTTGAATCATCGTGAGAAAATCTTTGAGAACTTCTGGTGTTTCATCCTTGGATCGTAGAAAAAGAGTCCAAGTGTATCTTGAATAGTCATCAACAATCACCAGAATATATTTCTTCCCATTTATGCTTGCAACCCGCATTGGACCACACAAGTCCATGTGAAGCAAATTCAGCCTTCCTTTGGAACTTGGAACAGCTTTTGACTTAAATGAGCTTCTTTTTGCTTTACTCATTTCACAAGACGAACAAAGAAACTAGAGAGAGAGAGAGAATCGAAAAGAGAGAGAGATGAGAGAGAGTTGAGAGAGAAAAGATTTTAGAAAAAAAGATATTTTTGATTAATGAAAAACTAGATATTTTCTTAAAAGAAAATATCTATATATATTTAGATATTTTTAGAAAATATCTAAATATATATATACCCCTACACATTTAATGTGACGCGCGGGATATTTAACTAGGACCCGGGCTCGGGTTTTGTTTGGGATTAAACCCGAAACATATACAATATTAGATTAACTATCGAGCCCGATTCCCGATATTATCTTATTACAACGTTAACTAATTAAAGACCGAAGCTCCATCGTAGAGTGACCGAGCTTCCTTGTTCGACTCAATAAATTGAGGCTAACTTAATGGTATCCAATATGACACGAGTATGAACTCGAACCCAATAATCACCGGAAATCCTGTTGAAAAGGTAGAGACTCAATCGTGTTTACTACCCCCTCCGCAGAATCCTAAGGTCCTCACTGGAATACCTTATCCCTTCCTTCGTTAGTTTTTTTGCCGTTATAAATCCTTACAATCATGAACTATTTATGGAGCTAACCGATGTGCACGCTTGAACTAATGGAGTTGATTCACCTTCGAACTAACGACTAAGTATCATATTCCGCCGTCTATCGCATAAGCTCTCCCGCGAGCTCCTCCCATTGGTTGAACTTTATTCTGGGGATATTGTTTCTCGAATGTCCTTAATCTCTGAATCCCATCACCATTTGTTATAGTTATTATCGTTAGGGTTGCTGTTGTTGGGTCCTGGAACGGTCTCAACTTGTACAACTTTATCCAATAGGTAATGCAACCCCCCTTAAACCAGATAAACACCTATCGACGAAAGAGATAGTCGAACTATTCATTTCGGGCCACTAGTACGAAGAGTTAGGTCGCGATACATCCTAGTACTGCCAAGTAAGTTGAATACTTACACCCATTAGGCTCGTCCGTTATTAATCATCGAACATTACAGATATCAGAAACGAGACTTTGTCCTTGAACATTTGAAACTTTATACAGACATACTCACGCGACTACACTTTCTCCTTCGATGCTTTCACTATTAAGAGACTCTCTTTATAACGCGATTATATCAGTCATAAGACCTGTAATGATATTTTTTAAGATACCCATTTTGATGGATTAAATATCCTGGTCAAACCTAGCCAAAATTTTTGGTATATTGAGAAGTGTCGGAACATCGAATTTTGCTGAATAAAGTTATCAGCGTCTGGTTTAGAACTGGTTTATTAAATCTTAAATCTTTTCTTGGTCACACAAACGTTAACACAAATTAAATCTCGGGACGAGATTTCTTTAAGGGGAATGGATTGGATATCCTGGACAAACCTAGCCAAAATTTTTGGTAGACTGAGAAGCGTAGAAACACCGAATTTTGCTGAATAAAGTTATCAACGTCTTGTTTAGAACGAGTTATTAAACCTTAAGTCTTTCCTTGGTCACACAATCGGATAACACAAATTTAAATCTCGGGACGAGATTTCTTTAAGGGGTAGGTACTGTAACATCCGAGAATTTTCGAATTTTTGAATGACTATTTCAATCGTTGACTTTTAGTGTCTGGCTTGACTTATAAGAACGACCACCTAAAGCACGTTTTCACAACTCGGACTCTAAAACAATTTAATGTAAAACGACATTCCTGGCAACTTTTCAGTTTTGACCGAGACCTGGAAACAGTCAGAAGGTGACTGAAATGCCCTCGCTAAAATTTTGAACACAACGCGTACCGACCCAAAATAATTAAATTTGTATTTAATTATCATAAGTTATTAAATAAAAATATTTAATAAATTAATTATCTTGTTAATCGAAAACGTATGTTAAAAACGCAATTATTAAAGTTAAAATTCGTTCTACGGATAAAGTTTATCGGAAAAATATATAAATGAATAATAAACGTTTTAAATAAATTCTATAAAACGTTTACAAAAATTAGTCGAGTGAATACTCATTTTTATCAGAAAAATGATTCGGAAAACAATGGCGAAAGTTTCGAGAGTTGAATCGTCTGTTAAGTCTTTCAAACGAGTCCCGAACCACTTTTATAAAAACTATACCAAAAATGTTACACTTTAGGTCCCTCAACTATTAAACTATTACACTTAGTTTTTATATATATATATATTTTCATATCTTTTCATTTCATTCCATCTTTATACACACACACACACCACTCAAACACTCTCTCCCTCCCCTCTCATACACCCCCACCGGCCGGCCACCACCTCCGGCCAGCCACCATGCCGCCGCCGGCCACCACCACACCGCCGCCGGAAATCTTTTCCGGCGGGATTTTCCGGCCAACACCAAAAACGAGCTCCATCTCCGGATCTCCCCGATCCACCAGCTCACTCCCGGCCACGCGCCGCCCATCCCCTCCGGCAACCACACCGCCGCTGCCTCACCATGGCAGCCCCACGCACCACCCACTCGCCACCATACACCACCCTCATCACCTTCACCCCATCATCACCACCCTCACGCCATCACTGCCACAGCAGCCGCTGCCTCCCCATGGCAGCCGCCGTGCATCACCACCGACAGCCCACCACCATCATCATCATCATCACCGCCATACATCATCATCGCCACCGTATTTCCACCCCACAGCCACCGCCGTTGTAGAAACACCTCTAGGGGTGTTTTGTTTCGGTGGTAAAACACCACCACCACCAATGGGGTGCGTTCGGTTGTATAAAAGCAGCCATGGGTGTTCGTTGGTTTGGTCGATTTGGGTACTTGTACCAACAGTGGGTACGTTTGGATATGAGTTTACTTGTTATTAACACCTCCATAGGGTGCGTTTTGTTTGGCAGCCAACGCCACCACGGGTGCGTTTTGGTTATTATCGCAGGCACTAAGGTGCGTTTGGATCTGGTATAGCACGTTTAGGGTGCGTTTGATTTTCATAGTGGCAGCCGAGGATGCGTTTGGCTGGCTGTGTAGCAGCCAAGGTTGGGTTTGGTTTAAGAAAAACACCATCAGGGTGCGGTTGGTGTTCATAACAGCCAACAGGGCGCGTATAGTACAGTGGATGTGTTTGTTTCAGTGGTTAACACGATTAGGGGCGTTTGGATCCGGGTTATAACAGCTTTGGGTGCGTTTGGTACAGCCATAGAGGTGTTTGGTTAAAGTAGAATAAACACCAAGGGTGTGTTTGGTTGGTTTAACCGCACAAAGGGTGCGTTTGGTATATATAAGTGGACAATAAAATTTAAAAGATTTCATATATAAATATATATATTAAATCGGACCTAAATGTGGTATTGGTTAAATAAATATTTTATTTAAATATTTCCGTTTTTGTGTTTATAATAATTGCTAAAAGATGTGTTTGGGTTTGCAACATGGATTGATTCAATTGGAGGGAAAATAATTAACTTTTGTTAATATGGAAAACGTTACATGAACGATCGGGTCATGACGAGATTTTTATAAATCGCTACACTTAGTAAACTTTTACAAATCTTACTTTACTTATTATCCTAAATAGGACGAGTAAATGCCTTAAGAATTATTAGATCGCGAAGGACCTATAATCAAATGTAAGCTATAATTTTTGAGATTTCAGTTATCTAATCCGCAACTTTAAAACGTGCGTTTATTTTTATAAAGAAACGTTCTACTAAATCATTTGGGGATATCCGGGCGTGTGTCGAATTATTTAGTTTCATTTATTTTTATCATCTTTCTTATATAATACTTGGAAAGTATCATATAATTCAACCATTTTTATTTTAATTGTCACCTTTTAGAGGTAACACATGTCGCGTATTATATACGCTTCGAGTTATTCTTTGGGTTGTGTATCTTGTTATATAATTCACAGTATGAATTATATACTCGGTTATTTTTCATTATGTAACACATACGGGATGTATTACACACCTTACGTTTACTTTTTGATTTATTTATTTAACCAACCACCAAACTATTACAACTTTAAATCTAAATCTTTTATCAACGTGTCGCGTTGACATAACAATTCATCGGGAAACCCAAACGCATTACCCTAGGCTAGCGAGACTTAGCCGTTAAGATAAGCTGCAACTTCTTGGTCGAGCCGTTTCAGTTTCCGTTTCGTCTTGTACTCAATGTGTACATTCCCGCCAATCATTCTTCATCATCGATGTGAGTTTATAGCCCCTCTTTCACTTGTTTTACATTTACTTTACAAATCTCGGGGGAGAATACATGCTCAATACAACTTGTTTACATATTCGTTTACAATATCTTTTACATACTATTCTACATACTTGGTTTACATACTTGATTTTTGCAATTCATTACAAACACATTTACATGATTGATTTCAAATCGGTTTACATACTTATTTGCATAGCTCGCTATGGGATACATTATTTGACTTTATTTTGGTCACAAATGCATACTTTACATTTGAAATGATTTTCGGATTACGATTTGTAGTGGCGCCTGCGGGGCCAACAAGCACTACATGCCCGGGTGTTGCAGATGGAACACCCACGATGGGAACACATTATTTGTATCACTGCTCGAATCGGGCACATACAACAAGTCTACGTCACAGCGTCATGAACTGTAAATCACTTGGAGGGTGAGCGCGAATGTTATGAAATAGATTTATTTGGGATTGATAATCCCCGTTCGAGTGATTAGCTATCACTTAGCAAACGAACGTTATAGCATGTTGTCTGCGCGTATGTTATGAAATAGATCTATTCGGGATTGACAATCCCCGTTCGGGTGATTAGCTACCACCAGGTAAACGAACGTTATAACATGTCGGATCATTGTTGGGGACTACAGGGCCCCCCGACACATACATACTTGGAACATTTTGGTGACATTACATCTGTCATGCATTACTTATAAACATCTTTGGGATAAGATTGGTACTTTTGGTAACATAAAATGGGTCGTGCATATTTTATAAAATGAGTTTAAATGTTTTAGTTACTGTGATAATGTGTTTTAAACGAGACATGGGATATACGAGACTATTGTATATTATGTGCTACTTGCTAATATAATATGGATTGTTGTGCTTGAGCGTGACCGTCTCAAGGCATTGATAGATTATTAGTAGTAAGCGTAACCATCTCATTGTAGTGGATTGTTAGTAGTGAGTTTGACCGTCTCATTACTGTGGATTGTGGATAGTGAGCGTGATCGTCTCATTATTGTACGTTTTGATTTTATGTTTGTGATGATTGAGCGTGAACGTCTCAATGTGGATTGATGTGATTACATGTTAGCTTGTATGATAGTACGATGTATGTCCTGCTATGTTATGTTTTATTTATCACATTAATTAGATTTAAAGGTTTGTTTTACGTGTCTTAAACCTATGACTCTCACCAACCATTGTGTTGACGGTTTTAAGCATCATTTTCAGGTGAGCTTCATGAGAATATTGAGGTTAAGAGAAGTGGCTAGAATGACCGCTAGGATTGCATTGGAGATTGCTCCTGAGTTTGTTTATGTTTGTTGCATGGATTTTGTTGAATGTTATTTGATTTTATTAGGTTCGTGAGATATTGTTCTTGTATTGGTGAGACCCTTTTTCATTAATACAAGATGTCGTTCTTTTGGTTTTCGGTATTGTCATGACACATTGTGTCATTATGACTTAGTTATGCATTTAGTGTTTCTCTATTGTTGACACCATTGTGTTGTGATGATATCCATGATGTTACGCCTCGCGTTTCCGCCTTGGCGGGGTGTGACAGATTGGTATCAGAGCCTTTGGTTATAGAGAACTAGGTGGTTGAGCCTAGACTATAGCTTAAGGGTCCCTCATATAGTTGCATTTTAGGGCATAAGTGTTTGTGTACGTATATACCGTATGTTCCCGCTACTTAAAAGCTTTGAAATTCTTTCTATTTTGAATTACTACTATATAATATGAAATATATACTTTTTCATTATGGGGATCTAATAGTATATACCCCTTTGTTATTGTTTTAGTCATGTCTTCCCCTACCCCTAGGAGATATCGTTGGGAGATTGTTTACCTCACTGGACCCGCGGAGTTGGGTGACTTTTGAGAGAGAAAAGTCAAACCCAAGCGAGGCCCAACGAAAAATGATTTGTGCAACTTTCCTAGTTAGTACTGGTAGCATGTGTAGTTAATACTGTTAGATTAATTTAGCTTATTTAAGTGCTTATCACTGATTGAAATCTGCTCATAAGTGCCTTATTCTTTTATTTGATAATCTGTTTTTAACAAATTAGGATCAAATCCACTTGAAATAAAATGAGTTTTGAAAACTTTAAGAGGTTTTTGGAACAAGCAGTATTAACCCTGAGTTAGTACTGCTAGTTCTCTTTTGGGATTTTCAATAGCTACTAATTATTAGCTAAGCTAGTTACTAACTCCAAGTTAGTACTGATAGTTAAAACTGTTAGTACTGTTAGTTCATTTTAGCTTATCAGCTTATTGTTTCTGCTTATTTAAGATTTGCTTAGCTTTTTAGAGTAGAATAAGCCCATTTTTGTTTACTGCCTTTAGTAGAGATTAGTAAGATTAATTTCCTTTGCAAAATATTTTCAATAGTTTATCAGTTTGTAGCTTTTAGCTCGTTGCCATTTTTAAGTTTATTCTAGTTGCTTATTCTTATGCCTGAGTGCTTATTAGGGTTAGTTAAATATCTGTTTTAGCTTATTTGCTTATTTCTTGTTTCATTGTGTTTTGTTAAAACTAGCAGTACTATCCTTAAGCTAGCAGTACTAACTTTTAGCTAGCAGTACTAACTCCAAGTTAGTACTGATAGTTAATACTGGTAGTGCTGTTGCTAGTACTGCTGAGTTTCCTTGCTTAATTTAGCTTAATTGCTTTTTGAATTTGCTTATTTAGAGTTAGTTTAGCTTATTTGGTTTGTCTTAAGCTTATTCTAGCTTATTTGTGTCTTAGTACAAAAGTTTTTAGTGTTCTTGACATTCCTAGCCAATTCGTCTTTCGATTTTCCATTCAAGCCTCGTTGGGACATAACGACCCGGGAACACTCTATACTGCTTCCGGTTTTATTGATTTCGCGAGATTTTAACCCTTGTTATATATTTATATATGTTTATGTTTATTGGTATATATTAAGGGGTGAGATCGCGCGAGTCAAATTTTGGCGCCGCTGCCGGGGAGGCTGTGAAAAAGAATATCGTTACGTTTGACAAATTGTTTTTGAATCTGTGAATATTTTCTTCTATAAAAATATAAAAAGTACAAAAATATTTTTCATTTTCTTTTATTAGTATAATTATCATATAAAAACAAAAGAAAAACCAAAAATATAAAAACATTTTCCATAAAAAGAAATAAAATTCACAAATTGGTAAAAATACCAAAATATAATATTCTCAATTGAGGTATTATCATAATAACTTCCGGTGAACTTGTTGGTTCCCAACTCGAACAAAAGATTTAAAAACTTGCCATTTGTGTCTCTTACGACATTTTTGACTCGATCGGGTTGTGTGCGAGCCCTAGCTAGTTTTCCTCAATTGAGGCTACGGCTTTCACGAATTTCTATTGCTTCGAATTTTAATAAAGTGCAGATACAGAAGGATAGAGTATAAATATAAGTTTATGTGTTGGCATGATTCTTCCTAAAGCTTATTGAGTAACATGTGCTTTTTCTCCCATTAGCTTTTAATCCACCTAATCATCCGTGCTCATTACAATTCAACTAAGTCATCGATGTTTTTAGAAAAAAAGCTTCAAATTGAACTTGATTTTTTAAAGCGGGTTTTTCTGTTTTAGTAATTTGGAAAGTTAAAATGCCAATGAAGCATGAATGAAATATGAATAGCAAAGATGCTATGATATTGAAATTACGGGCAAATGAAGCATGCATTTGATTCTATGAGCAAGTTAAAAGATGTTGTTCGTAATCTCCCCACTTCGCTAAACCACGAGATGGGGGTTCAGAAACTAGGACATCTTTACTTCTAAGGATTTGGTGTGTTGTGATATTCTCACCAGGAAGCGAGGTCTAGGTGATGGGTTCAAATAAGACACCTATCCTTAGCCCTATTAGGAAGAAGGTGTTGATTGTGAATTCCCACTACGCTTAGCAAAAACGGGGTGGGTTTTCAAACTAAAGAACACCGGTCTTTTGGTTGTGATATCCTACTAGGAGCGAGGGCCTAGTAGGTGTCAAAATAAGCAACGCATTCCAGCTGTAAGAACTTTATGATTATGATGATAGATGTTGCAAAAAGTTCTAACAGTTAAATTGTGTTCTTTTAAAATCAAAGTTACAAGGACCCCCCCCCCCCCCCCCTAATAAGTTGTGCTTTGAGTTCGTGACTTCATCTTGATTTACGAATATGAAATAAGTTAATCTATGGTTGGAGTTGAAATGAGTACACACATTTAAAATCATTAGTCCATGTTGGGAGTTAAAAGTCCACAACTTTAAGTATGAGTGCTTAAAACATTTAGACTTATTATTGACTAACGATCTTGTTTAATTGTTGGTTTGGAACTAGGGAGAAACGAGGACGATGAATGTATCCGTCAGGACATCCTGTAGATTCTTCATAGGGTGCTTCTATTCTATGATCCCATTGTTTTATAAAATATAGGAAGTCAAACAGGCAGTCAAGAAAAAGGAAGGAAAATCCAAAAATATTAGGGATAGTAGTGTACATATAAAAAATGGTGAAAACGGGACTTGTCGAAGCTATTGATTCTTTAAGTTCTCCTTGACGAACACTTAGCTGCTTTTCGAGGTTATTAGTCGAGGGGGATTAAGATTCTTAGTTTTCGTGAGTGTTTACTTCATAACATTGCGTGAGGACACGGCAATATCTTAGTATAGGGGATTTTGGTATATGCTTAATTACACATACCATTTTCCATTAAAAACAGGCTTAAATGACTAAAAAGTACCAAAAATACATTGTATTTTTATGTTTTGCATTTGAATTGTGCAGGAAACGGATATAAAAAAGAAGCCAAAACACTAACCAAACTAAGGCACGAGATGGAAAAGACAGAGTCAAATCCGAAAGCCAAAGCAGTAAAGTCAAAAGTCAGCCACATGAAGTAAAATACAACTTGAGGGACTAAAACTGCCAAACCTCAAGTTGTATTACAAAAGAAAAAGACAAGGGTCGAAATTGCAAACCGGGCTAAGTTTTGCAATAAGGTTATAAGAGTTGAGGGGCCAAAGCTGTCAACCTACCCAAACTCCATTCTTCCCGCCCAAAACAAAACCCAGGTACAGCTAGGGGATGTCTTCCCATACCTTCTCCCTGCAAAACACTCAACACCCTACAAAAAAAAAATCATTTCAACCACTCCTCTATCACCCCCCAGCTGTATAAGTGCCATGTTGGCAATCCCTCACATTTCCCAAGTATTTTTGATGGCTGTGATTGCCTCCAAAGAAGCACAAAAGAAATGAAGGCGGAGATCTTGTTTTAGGATGATACCTCACAAACAAGCACATTGGTTTTGTCTCTACAAGAAACACGAAGAAGAGGAGAAGAGTCCAAGAGAAGAAGTCTTCGCTTAAATAGGGTCTTTTGTCAACATAGTTGAGTACTGTTGTTTAGTAGTGAGAACGATTTTTTTTTAGTTTGCTAATCTGAGATATTCTTGCTTCATTTTTAATTTGTTTTAAGTCATTTACAGGCTTCTACCTTTCCAGCTTTGTAAACACTTCAAGTTTTAATACAAATTTGAGGTTTTAAGTCAATTTACAATTTCAAGTGTTAAGTTTCTTAATTGTGTTGTTTTGTGTTCAAAAAAAGCTTTCAATACAGCTTATTTATAAGCCGATTTAACTAAGTAAACTTAAAAAGCTAAGAAATTAAGAGAAATTATTTTCAAAAATCACTCTAATATACCACAGCTTATGGTATTATAGCCAGTTCTGGATGGCTTATGACTCTCACTAGCTTGGGTTTTATCAAGCTAGAGCTTGTGATTCTTGATTTAGCCCTGTTTTGAGCAAGGGGAGTTGTAACGTTTTTAATTTCTTCTTGCTTATTTACTGCTAAATCTGCATATAAAGTGTCTTATTTGTTGCTTATATTTTTTTATTTATGCTTTATCATGATGTTTAGTCCTTATCTTACTTAGTTGTTAGTTTAAAAGTAGTTTGTGCAGCTTTCTTAGTTAGTACTGTTAGTTCATTTAATAATGTTAGTTTTTGAGTTTAAAAAACTGTCTCTAGGAAAAATTCAGCTTATTTAAGTTGCTTATTCTTAACTAAAATTTGCTTATAAATGCCTTAGTTCTGTTCTTTGATAATCTGTTTTATAATAAATATTAGGATCAAATCAGCTTAAAATAAAAAGAAAAATGATTTTTGAAAACTTTAAGGGGTATTCTCAACTAACAGTACTAACCCATAGTTAGTACTGCTAGTTCACTTTTGGAACTTTTAAAGCTAGCAGTACTAACTTAAAGCCAGCAGTACTAACTCCAAGTTAGTACTGTTAGTTAAAACTGTTAGTACTGTTAGTTCATTTTAGCTTATCAGCTTATTATTTCTGCTTATTTAAGATTTCCTTAGCTTTTTAGAGTAGATTAAGCCATTTTCCTTTACTGTCTGTAGGTGTAAGCTTATTTAAGCTTATTTTCCTTTTCAAAGTATTTTCAATAGTGTATCAGTTTGTAGCTTTTTAGCTTATTTGCCATTTTAGTTTATTGTAGTTGCTTATTCTTATGCCTGAAGTGCTTATTAGGGATAGTTAATTATCTGTTTTTTTTTTTAAAATTTTCATTTTTCATATAGTTTCTAGGAAAAATATCAGTTTTTGTGTAGGGTCAATTTTCCAAAGTTTCATTTTTTAAAGAACGGGATTCGTTCCCGTTCTTGTCTTGACTCGTTTTTTGTCCAAACGAACTCCGTTTTTAGTCTAGTTTTTTTAAAACTTCGTTTTTAGTCAAGTAGAGTCTATTTTTATTTTAAAAAACTGTTCTAGGGTTTAAATTGCAAAATATAGGTTTTTGACCCTCGTTTTTCGTGCCCGTTTTAGGTTTTAAGTTTACAGCTTTCATTTTTAGGTTTTATTTAATCGTTCTTGCATATTTAATCATAGTAATAGAAAAATCCAATCAATCATCGTTCCATTCAAGCATCGATTATCAATTCGTCATTCGATTTTCCATTCAAGCCTCGTTGGGACTTAACGACCCGGGAACTCATACTTCCGGTTACGTATATATATTTTATTTTGTGAACTCTTGACCAAACCTTGGCTAAAGGTATTTGGTTGAGTGTTTGCTTCTTCTTTATAATAATATATACTATTTGACAATCCAATTTCTGGCGCCGTTGTCGGAGAGGCTTGAATTGGTTGATTATTTTCCTATATTATTATATATATACTATCAAATGAATCAATTTTTGGCGCCGCTGCCGGGGAGGCTGTGAAACGATTATCGTAACGGTTGACAATTTGTGTTTGAATTCGTGAATATTTCTTCTATCTTTATAAAAATATAAAAAAATATTTCCATAAAAAGAAATAAAAAAATAAATTCACCAAGTTGGTAAAAGAACACCAACATATAATACTTTCCATTGAAGTATTATCCATCAATAAGTTCCCGAACAAAAGATTCAAAAACTTGTCATTTGTGTCGCTTACGACGAACGGCTCACCTCGATTTGATTAACAAACTATAAGGTGGGTATAAGGAGGGTTGTTCCGAGGAACTACGACCCGAAAGGAGAAAGGATTTTAATAGCTTCGCGCTTTCCTACTCCTCCGCTCGCTTGTGCGTTTATCTTTTTGAGAGCTACCGTGAAGTAAGTAGATTATTTGGTTGAAGTTGTCCTACCTCATTGTCCGTTAAAATAAATTGTGAATAAATCATTGAAAAACCAAAAAAACAATTAGTGTAGATTTTCTTTTTATATTTCTATTTTGTGCATGCGCACCCGTTCTCAAGCCCGTAAACGTCAACAACAACAAGTCTGACAAACTTCTGTTGAATCACCCAATCTTGAGAAACCAAGTAACAATCAAGAAACTTTCAATCATCCCATAGTTACGATGCCCGATAATCGTACTATGGCGCAATTACTCGAAGCACCCACCGAGGGCTACGAGGATGCGATCGTTGTTCTCGAAATCACCGCGAACAACTTTGAGATCAAGCATGGTCTACTTAATCTTGTTCAAAACAAGCATTTTTTTAGACATGATAAAGAAGACACACATGCTCACATCCGATATTTCAACAAGATCACTTCTACGATGAAGTTCTCGAACGTCCCGAGTACGTCGGTTAAGCTTATGCTTTTCCCATTTTCCCTCGAGGGGGCCGCCCGGATTTGGCTTGAAAAAGAACCCCCTTGATCGATTCTTACATGGGATGATCTTGTTTCGAAATTCATTAACAAATTCTTCCCTCCCTTTAAAACAACAAATATTCGAAATGAAATTACGAGATTTCAACAAAAAATTGATGAAACATTTTACGAGGCATGGGACCGATTCAATGATCTTCTTAGGGGATGCCCGCATCATGGGTTTTCGGAATTGCATCAACTCGATACATTCTATAATGCCCTAAACTCGAATGATCAAGATTCATTGAACTCCGCTGCGGGTGGTAACTTTTTGGATAAAATGCCTCGAGAATGCCTAAAAATCATCGAGAGCAAGTCCAAAGTTCGTCAATCACGAAGCAAGGCAGTCATTGCCAAAGTGAGTACGAGCTCTTCTACCCCAGCAGTTTCATCCGATGTTGCTGAACTTAAAGATATGGTTAGAGCATTGATTCTCGATAAGAAAAACCAAACTCCAGCTCCCGCTCCCGTAAAAGCGGTCGAGCAAAGTTGTGTAACTTGCGGGGGTGGTCATTCTTACCAAAATTGTCCAGCCACCGATGGCAACATTTATCGTGACAATATCCAAGAGTATGTGTCACAAGCCGCCGCGGCTAATTTCAACCAAGGAAATACCGGTTACCGACCTCAGATGGTTGCAAATCAAATTCGACCTCCCGGTTTTCCTCCCGTTCAGAACCATCAAGGAAATAATCAAAACAATTTCAACCGGGGAAATAATTACAATCAAAACCGAGGGAACAATTACAACCAAAGCCAAATTCATCGTCCCCAGGTTAATCAACCACCAGCTTATCAAGCTCCTGTTTACCAAGCTCCCGCTCAAGCTCCACCTTACCAAGCTCCCGCTCAAGTTCCTCCAGCACCAGGTGTGTCTAAGTCTGATTTTGATAACTATGTCAAAGCTAATGACACGGTTATGCAAAATATGCAAAATCAAATGGCAAATATAACGGACCTGATCACCAAATTCGTAAATAGTAATACCACTTCTACTTCGGGCTTGGGTTCTCTTCCAAGAAACACCATTGCTAACCCGAAAGGTGATGTGAAAGCAATCACTACCTGAAGCGGTGTTTCCTACAATGGACCTCCAATTTCTTTCTCTTCCTAAAGAGATGGAAAATAAACCCGAGGTGACAAAGGATACGGTGCAACCAAACACCAAAAACATCCAACCTCCGGTGGTCCAAATTGGTGAGCCCGTTGTTGCTTCAAAGACTAAAACAACATTACCTTATCCTTCAAGGGCCAACAAAGAGAAGCTCCGTGAAAAAGACGATCTTCTAGCTTCAAAATTTATGGAGATTTTTCAGAATCTTCATTTCTAGCTAAGTTTTGCGGACGCTCTCCTACACATGCCCAAATTTGCACCAATGTTTAGAAAGCTCCTCAATGATAAAGATAAGATAATTGATTGACAAAGACACCGTAAATGAGATTTGCTCGGACCGGTCAATCCAAAAAGTTTCCCCGAGAATAACTTGAGACCCCGGTAGATTTCTTATACCGTGTGACTTTCCGGAGATGAATGAATGCTTAGCCTTGGCCGATCTCGGTGCAAGCATCAACCTAATGTCTCTCTCCATTTGGAAAGAGCTAAGTCTCCCAGCTTTGACCAAAACCCGAATGATTCTTGAACTTGCCGACCGTACGATTTCTACTCCAACCGGCATCGCCGAGGATGTTTTCGTGAAAGTTGAAACGTTTATTCTTTCTCTGCCAAATTGTGGTCTTATGATTACGTTGCCGATCATCGGGCTCCCCTAATCTTAGGAATACCTTTCTTGAGGATGGCACGTGCCTTAATAGATGTTCACGATGAACTAATGACCCTTAGACATGATGACCAATCCGTGACCTTCAAAGTTGGTGATACTAAAACTTTCTCTTACAAGATCATTGAATCGTTAACGAGTCGAAGTTATGACATTGCCTTGTGAAGAATATGTTAAAGAAGTACTTGAAATTTCTAAAAGTGGCATTCCCACTTCCACTTCGAACCTTATGATCGATTCTCGCTCTCCATCTTTCACTCCCTTCGGTGGAAGTGATTTTCTAATGGAAGAGATCGATGCATTTCTTGAACACGATGATTCAATACCACTGGGTGTTGACTGCAACTATGATTCCTGAGGAGAGTACTGGTTTACCTTGAGAATTGTTAATGATGATCAATAGTGACCCAAATCTCCCTCCGTCACCAGTTTGTGAAATTAATGTGCCTGAAAAGATTAAATCTTCATGTGAAGATCCTCCCGACCTTGAACTCAAAGACTTACCATCCCATCTTGAGTATGCGTTTTTGGAGGGTGATGACAAATTACCCGTCATAATCGCTAAAAACTTAAAAGATGAGGATAAAACCGCCCTGATCAAGGTTTCTTTAAAGTCATCACAAACATGCCATCTAGCTTGGAAGAGTTTCTGATATAAGGGGATAAGATCCATAATTTTGCACCCACAAGATTTTTGATGGAAGGAAAATGCCAAACCCGTAGTTCAAGCATCAGAGAAGGTTAACCTCCACAATTCCGATGAGGTTATTAAGCAGAGAAGTATATCAACCATCTTGATGCCGGGGTATAATTTATCCTATCTCTGACAGTCCCTGGGTAAGCCCGGTTCATTGTGTCCCTAAGAAGGGAGGCATAACCGTGGTGAAAAATGAAGAAAATGAATTAATACCCACTAGGTTGGTTACGGGATGGCGAGTTTGCATCGATTACCGAAAACTCAATGATGCAACTCGTAAAGACCATTTCCCGTTACCATTTATGGATCAGATGCTTGAAAGATTAGCCAGAAATGAGATACCTATTGCCTTTTTGGACGGATTTCTCTCGCTACTATTTAGATCCTGATTGACCCACTTTATCAAGAGAAAATAACCATTCACCTGCCCTTACGGGACATTTGGCCTATCGTACGCATGCCTTTTGGGTTAGTGCAATGCACCGGGCCCGTTCCAAAGGTGTATGGTTGCAATCTTTCACGACATGATTGAAAAAAGCATGGAAGTCTTCATGGATGATTTCTCGGTTTTCGGTGATTCTTTCTCCTCTTGCCTTTCCCATTTAGACAAAATGCTCCAAAGGTGTGAAGACACAAATCTTGTGCTAAATTGGGAAAAGTGCCACTTTATGGCAGGAAGGCATAAGTCCCTTGGCCATAAGAATTTCTAATTCCGGATTGAGAATGATAAGGCAAAAGTTGACTGTCATTGCAAAACTGCCTCATCCCACTACCAAGTAAGAAGGGGCATTCCGCAAGTATTTCTTGGTCACGCCGGATTCTACGATGATTTATTAGGATTTTTCCAAAATCGCCCGGCCTATGACCCACCTCCTTGAAAAAGAAACTCCGTTTATCTTCTCGAAGGAATGCATCGAAGCATTTGAAACCCATAAGATGAAGTTAACCCAGGCTCCAATTCTAGTTTCTCCTCCGGATTAGGGAACTTGCCCCTTTGAAATAATGTTGTGATATGCGAGTGATTTTGTTTTTGGGGCATGTCCTAAGGGCAACGAAAAGACCAAGCACTTCAGCCGATACACTATGCAATGGCAAAACTATAACCCGAGGCTCAAGCACAATACATACAAACGGAAAAGGATTACTTATTGCCGTAGTTGTATGCTTTTGAGAAATTTTGGGGCATATCGTGTCTGTCCAAAGCATATGTAACGGACCATTCGGCACTCAAAGTACCTGCTTGGCTAAGCAGGGATGCTAAGCAAGATTGCTCCGGTTTGGGAAAAAAATTTTTGCGCTCCAACGAATTTAAATGTCATTTATCCATGATAAAAAAGGAGCAGAAAATTTCTCCCCGCCGCCACCTTTCATAGACTTGAAATCCCCATCAAAGTGAGCTCGAGAAAAAGGAAATTACGGAAACATTTCCTCTCGAGACACTTGGGATGGTTACCTTTCGTGGTGATGAGTACCCCATGGTTTGCCGATTTTGCAAACTACCATGCGGGGAATTTTATGATCAAAGGGATGTCGTCTCAGCAGAAAAGAAAGTTTTTCAAAGACGTCAAACACTACTTTTGGGACGACCCCTTCTTGTTTAAGATACATGCGGATCAAGTGATCCGGCGGTGTGTGCACGGCAAGGAAGCTCTCGACATCCTCGAAGCTTGCCACAATGGACCCACGGGGGGACATCATGGTGCAAATCTCACTGCCAAAAAAGGTCTTTGATGCCGGTTCTTCTTTCTGCCTACAATTTACAAAGGATGCCCACAAGTTGTTAAAAACTTCGACTCGTGCAGCGCAAGGAAAAATTTCACAACGTGATGAGATGCCTCAAAATTCATCCAATTTGTGAAATCTTTGACGTTGGGGTATTGACTTCCATGGGCCAATCCCGGTCTTCAAGATGGGGAACAAAATAAATACTACGTGCAGTCAATACATTCGAAATGGGTTAAAAGCGAAAGCGCACCCCACCAAACGCGCACGATGTTTGTCAAATTTCTCAAATCCTCTTCGCCAATTCGGTGCCCTCCGTGGCAATCATAAGTGATTGCGGAACGCATTTTGCAATGCCCAATTTGCAAAGGTCCATTCTTAAATACGGAGTCACTCACTCACCCACCGCGTATCACCCACAAATAAGTGGCAAGTTTGAGGTATCGAATCGTGGTTAGAAATGAATTCTTGAAAGACCGTGGGCAAAACGTAGCCTCTTGTCGGAAACAAACGGATGACAGCTCTCTGGGCAATTCCGTACAGCTTACAAACACCCATCGGTGCACTCGTACAAGCTTGTATATGGAAAAGGCATGTCATACTACCGTTGAGTTGAGCAACAAAGGCTTACTGGGCCCTTTAAGCATAAAACTCTGATATCAAACTGCGGGGTGATCACAAGAAAGAGTTTAGCTCAACGAACTTTAATGAACTTCGTGATGCATGCATATGAAAAATTCTTTTGATTTACAAGAGAAAACAAAGAGAATCCATGACTCCAAGATCAAAATCGCGTTTTCAAACGTCGTAGGATCGAGTCCTCCTCTTTATTACTCTAGATTGAAGATTTTCTCGGCAAGCTTAAGAACACGCTGGAGTGGAAATCCATTCACTGTAACCCCAAGTTTTTCCAGTTGGCACTGGTCGAGTTATCCCAAAACTCTGGGCCAAATTTCAAGTGAATGTCATACGTTTGAAGCACTACATTGGAGGGACGTACACAATTGGTATCCCGGGATCTCCAACACTTCCCCATATGACAATAAATTCGGGACGGGGTCAAGCTAGTGACCTTAAACAAGCGCTTCATGGAGCACCCCATGCTTAACATATATGTATTATGTATATGAATAATTGTTTTTTTGTGTGAGTAGCTTACCTCTTCCATTACCCTTTTTTGTCCCGTGTTTTGTGTTTATGTACAGGATTTCTCGATTGGGAAGACTCTCCTGTGCTTCAGTTTTTCCCTTAATCACAAGAGTTTCACATCCTCACTTCATTTATGGAATACACAAATAATCCAAATCTAATCGACTAACGTTTTATCTTTTGGCACACCTAATAAACGGCTTTAGATTTACGTAGGTACCCCTTTAAAACATCGAGGACGATGTTTAGTTCTAGTATGGGGGGATCTTCGATTTGATTTTGCTTGCAGCCGTTTGTTGTCCTATCCCGTTTTTACCATCCAAAATTTATGTCAAAAGATCCGAAAAAAAGAAAAAATTTAGAAAATTTTCAAAAATAAAAAAGTTTTTTGTCCATAGTTTTTCACAATGGGTTAAATGAGTAATAAATTTTGACTCGATCGATAAAAGTCGACGGCCGTGTTGATCCCATATCTTTGTCCCCTTAACCATTTAATAAACGGACAGATTTATTAGGCTAAGCTTTCGCGATCTTTTTATTAGGGATTTTAAATTAGCGCAGTAACGAAAATTATAGTTTATTTACAAGTTATGATGCTAAACAAGGATTAATTTGAAAATCTTAACCTGACTAATAAACGTGCTTAATTATGCTTTAACTTTAAACCAGATCATTTTCTAAAAAGAAAGCTCTTCGTAAACGAAAATCTTTTTTTCCATCATAGTTCAGCTTACCTTGAGTAATTTCTAAAACGAAATTTTCTCTATTAACGGAAGAAAAATAGTTGATATATATATCTATATATATATATATATATATATATATATATATATATATATATATACAATATAAATATAAAAAATATGTGATGAAAAGTAAAAAATTTGGGCTGAATAAAGGTTTACAGCATCTTGCCAATCTCACAACCATTGTGCAGTCTCAAAAATAGCTTATAAAGTTAGCTTATAGCTTATAGCTTATTAGGGTTTCGAAAATGGCTTTTTAGGGTTTTTAAGGGTGAGTTTGGTTTAGAAAAACCAAATGTGTAGCTTTAGGGCTTATTCCTTGAGATCTTAAAAGTGTATAGGAGAATATTGAGATTAGAATAAGCTTATACTAGCTTATTAGGGTTTCACAAGGGGTTTAGGTTCCAAAAGGTGTCATTAGGTCGATGTAGGGATTAGGAGTTTTTTCAAAAGAGTTTAGCTTAATCAAATGGCTAGAACAAGGTTTATACATGATCTAAAATATGATAAGAGCTTATAGAACTAGTTATAAGACTTACTAGAGCTCGAATGGGTCGAAAATGATGAAATGGGTCAAATTGGCTTGGAGATGAATCAAGAACTCCTTTCTTCTTAACCTGGTTCAAAAGCCCTTAAACTTTACTTCTTCTCGTTCTAGGGCTTTGACTAAATCATAGGTTTTCAAGAAATGTGTTTAGTTTATTGAGAGTTATAAATGGTGTTGCAGTTTCGAGGTATATATAAGGCTCAAATAGGATTGGAGGCCAAGTTTGTGTAAGTAAGCGGCCAAAGTTACTATCAAGAAGTGACTAAGTAATCTCATGACATAAGCTTAGCAAAGTTTAGTATATGAGAAGGTTCGAAATCACCAAGGAGGTGACAAGTGGTGGTGATGTGTCGGCATGAAGGTAAATAGGAAGTTGACTAGTGTTTACTTAGAGCACAAGTAGGACACTGTGGTAGGTAACGTGGTGGATCAATGATAGAGGATGCTAGCCTTTGGAGTAGGAACTTGGTTCAAATTAATTTAAGTGGTATCGGGTTGTTTAGGGTTTTCGGGTTAGGGTTAGGGTTTAGGACGAGCTATGGGGTGAAATTGTAGGGAAAAATAGTTTAAATGTTATGCTAGATGAGTTTGTAACTTGTGTTAGATAGGTTGTACGAAATCTCTATAGAAATTGGAGGGGAAAATATGAAATTCAAATGTTGTGCTTTACCAGGTTGTACTTTAGGCTTTAGAGAGTTGTACTAGGGTTTTAGAGGGAATTATATTCAAATAGTATGCATTGGTAACTTGTATACTTGTATTGTATGTAAACATTACATGTAATTGGGGTTTTGATATAAACGTCAACGTATAAATCCGTTTTATAATAAACGTTTTGAATTGTATGTTAAATAGATAACGTATGGTAAAAATGGAGTTTAAAACATATTGCTTGACATATTATAACATTTACTTGATATAAACGTTGACGAAATTGGCATTGGTAGGTTGCGTGAGCACGTTTACTTTTGAAATGTAAGTTATGTTACATTATGGATGAAATAAAGCAAAAATCTTTCCATGAAAATGGTTGCATCTAATTTAATAGAGGGAAATTACACGGAGGAAAATTGCTTCTAATTTAATAGAGTTGGTATTAAAATACATAGAGGAAAATTGTGGGTTGTTATATTTGTGGTCCTTCCCGGTGGAAAGAATCGAGCAAGGAATCGGGTAGTAATCTCCTCCCTTGTAGTGATGGCACTTGCTAGAAGACATTCAAGCCAATTGCTAGCTTGATCGCGAAGGGAAAATTGAAATAAATGCAGGCGCGTTCTTTCCTAATTTTTACCGTCAACATCAAGTGAGTCCACTAGTTTTAGGAAATCCTTTAGGTGTTGGTTTGGATCCTCGGACCGAAGTCCGTGGAATGAGCATCCGTTTTGTACCAACCGAATGGTGTCGGATCGAAGAGGTACCATGTTTGTTGTCCTACAGGAGCTCAAACGGTAAATCAATAGCCCTCGTGGCTAGGTTTGGAGTAGTCTCCTAGAGTGCGGAATAAGATTCTTTGTCTCCCTGGTGGTTTGACCGAAAATGGGTATCCGAAAAAGATAACACAAAGAAAAGATAGACTACGAGAAAGCTAATATGCAAAAATTAAATATTACTTGAAAGGATTCAAGCAAATAGAACTAAGCTAAAATATGATTAAAACCTAACTATTCCCCGGTAGCGGCGCCAAAAACTTATTGCGGTTGTCGTAAGGGACTTCTACAAGAAGTTTTACAACTCCCTAGGCAGTGTACCTAATCGTTGTAGTGTAGTATAGGCAAGACTCGAGGGGTTGTTATCGTTCTTTAGGGAATAGGTTGGGAAGGCTTGATCATGGTCTAACAGAATTCTAAGGTTGAGAGAATATTATTTTTTGAGTTTTTATATTTTATGAAAGTAGTAAATCATATGTTTGAGAGGTTTGGTTGGTTTTAGCTAGTTAAAACCTAAAATAATAATCTAAGTTTACTGGTGAAAACAATATAATAAAAGATTGTATTTATTTAATAATGTATTACTCCCTAGATTGCTTTGTCTAGTGTTGTTTCTTTGTCACACTTGTGATGATCTATGTAATTATTTCCTAAGTCACGAACGAATTACACGAACCCGCCGTGCGTATTTTAAAAGATTCCGTTTAAGGGAACGCACAAGTAGTAGATGATGACTATTACAAGGCCCCTAAGAGTATATTAAATGTATGTGAAATATATTAAGAGTGGATCAAACCATATAAAGGGCAAGGTATGTAATGAAAACAGGTACCCGATGGTATCCTTTCTACACAATTTTGTTTTCCTAGACATATCAACAACGATACAGACAAAAGCTAGTTTTCTAAGACTTAACATGCATATTCATCACAAGAAGCAACATCACTAAGATCTACATCGATAGGTTCATACAATCATAAATGAACACAATAGAAGGTTTAGCTAAGCATGTTAAAGATAAAGCAAGAACAGATAAGAATCATACAACAAGACATATTGAATGATTAAGATAGTCTTACTTAATTCAAACATGAATTGAAGGAAGTAAAAAATGGTGATGAAAAGTGATGGTGGTGGGTTGGGGGTTTGGTGGGTTGGGGGGGAGCAATAGGGTTATTGATGCCCTAAAAATCGTCCCTAACACTGCTAAACGAACTAGGGTTCGTCCCTTTCTTTTACTCTAAAGTTACACACTTAAAATCCTAAAAATAGATTTGTATATATATAGGAAAATCGTTGTGATGGCGTCGCATTTTAATCGTGACGTCGTCATGAGTAGAATATTCTAGATAATGGGCTGGGTTGTGCATTCTGATGCTGTCTTGAGATCTTGTGACGCCGTCTTGGTATGAATAGTGGCGGAGTCACGTGTAATTTGTGACGTCGTCTCCAGCTTCTGAGTAGAAATTCTTGAGAGATGTTGGTGTAGGTTCGTAGTCTTGTATGTTTCTTCTCTAAATGAGCCCAAGTCACGTGTATTTCCTCTAAATGCCTTCCAAATGCTGAATACCTAAAAAGGAACGATTAAGTACCTATTTTGGGCATAAATGCACGATTTAGGGGGTTAAACGACCCCGAAAAAGTGTATAAAATGACACCTCATCACTTAGACTACTCATAGATGCGTATACCGTAAGTATAGATAGTGAAGAATGCGAATGCCTTAGTATAAGGAAGATTAATTACTTGCGGCAAATAGAATGATAATGTATAGACATAGAATGATTATGAGAAATGATATATGTTATTTTGCCAAAGGATAAGGATTAGGAATGCGGCTAAAAATGTGAAATACTTATCGAAAAAGTGTTTTAAGCGTAGTGGTAATAAAGCATATATGATGTGAAAGTCATACGGTGTGATTAATTAAAAATATAAATAAGTGATGTAAGGATGTGAATGAGTACCTAGAAATGCTTAAGCTAAGATAAAATGCATAGGAATTTCATTTTAAATACAAATAAATAATGAAATTATGTAGTATGAATCCTAAGTAATGTGAAGATGTTTGATTATGAAAAAGTTGCATAAAAAGAAGAAAAAAATTAATGGAAGACTATGCGCCTTATATTGTCACAAATAACAGTCCACCCTCCGACTCAAAAGGGCAGGAAATAAAACGCGTAGGACGCGAGAAGAAAGGAATCCAAGGAAGTTAGTAAACCATACATGAACTAAGGTTAGATTTGTTGGTATAATTTATAAAGGTCAGCAAGTATTTAAGTTAGTAAAGATACACTAAAATTCTACATTTCTAAATAAATTATAGTTAACTAGTGCAATGTGTTAATGAGGTGGTTAAGGTTGGGCATGGTGTCGGGGTGACCCATGATGGTTAATCAAACCCTTAGACATCCATCATATGTGTGTTACATGGACTAGAGCTTTTAGCTTGGTTGCGTGTAACCGTGTTTATTTATTTTTAGTTGCGTGATAGGAATTAGAAGCTGTGTTTTGAGCATTTAGGTGAGTTACATAGTCCTACTTTTTACATTGTTTTTAAACTTGGGATGGAAATAATGCAAGTGTTGAAATGAGTTTTAAATTTCTGTGATTATGTGTTAGTGTAAATGCATGGACTATTATGTTACTGATATGCGTTATGTGCTACATGTTATGTGATGTGATATTAATGTGTGGACTAAGTCATGGAAGGTTACTTGCGGGTATCCATGTCCTGTTTAGTGGAAGGTACTGTGGCTTAGTCAGGAGGGTTACATGCGGGTATCTATGGCCTGGGCTAGAGGGAAACCACAGGGACTTTGGTATGATCCAAGAGCGATTTAGGTCATCTGCTTGGTGTTTGAGGGATCGGATGAGTACGCCTACTCAGTGTTGGGTTTATCAGGATTAGATGGGTACGCCTACCCATATATGATTTGTATTGGTTATAATTGATGGATTGAATTACATGTTAGCTTGTAATGTTATGTTTAGCAAATAATGTGTCATGCAAAATGTATTGTTATTATAATCACAGAAATTAGATAACTCTATTTGTGGTAAATGGATTAGAAATATGTGTTTCTAAAAACCTTATGTTTTCTCACCAACCATTTGTGTTAGACGTAAAAGCATCATTTTTAGGTATTACAACAAGATGTAGGTTAAATTTAGGAAAAGTGGCTAATGGACCGTAGGCAGCTGCAAAGTTAGTTATCTAGATTTCTTTATTTGATTTTGATGATGATGTTATTTGTTTGCTTGTTAGGACCGTGTGAATGTTTGCATGTTCATGACGTTAACATGAACTGCCTTCATTTCAATGTCAGACGCCTTTTAGATTTTGTTGATGTGTTTGGGTATTTTCATGACACAGCGTGTCTATAACCTTGTATTTTTATGCATGTTTAAGTTCTCTATATATACACCCAAATGTGATTGTGATGATTCTCTTTCTCGTCGCGCCTCGCGTTTCTGCTTTGGCGGGGTGTGACATATATGAATTCCTAATAAAGAGATGAAGTATGATAAGTTATAATGTAGAAAATATAATGAAGTATAATGCGACGGTATGATGTGATTAAGTGCTAGACGTATAGGAGTGATAAGTAATGAATGCAATCTCGTTGATATATGAAAGAGATATATGATAAGTAAAATGGATAGACGAGTATGCTTTAAGGTAAACCAAACGAATGAATGATAACAAATGATTAGAATCATGTAAATGAATGAAAGAGATGTATAGATTGCCATTAAGCGATAAGTGGGTAAAGTCTCTATGAGCTAGGGTTTAACAAGATCACCATTGTTTTAATCCCTAAGATAGATTATAATCAACAAATAAGGATGCTTTATGCGGATGCTTTAATTGTGACAGAATTAACGTGTCTAGGTCTTAGGATGATGTAACGCCTAAGTCTTAAGAATGATATGCCACCTCGAGAGAAGAAATCATTGCACTTAATAAACAAACCAACGTTATAATCGGATTAATAACGGTTAATGCAGTTTTCTTATATAAGGTTCGACCGCTCTTTTATCTTTTGTTAATTAGCTTGCGTGGGTAACAGTTTCTTAAATTAATTGTAGTCACCAACCAAACCGTGCCAGTCTCTCAGGCTGAAAACCCCCCTTTTCCATTAGAATTAGGATTTGGAGTGACATAGGTTTAACAAAGGATAGAATTAACATAGATTAGATAACCAAAATATTAATTAAATTGATAGATTTAACCTCGCTCTTAGTGATCGACACCCTACTTACCACGAAACTACTACCGATCGGGTACACTACCCGTTAAAGTGTTGCTTTTGGTGGAGTCGGCAAAATATAAATTTAAAACTTGAATCATATGAAAAACAACCCTACACTACAACACATCAGAGACTTTCCAGTCTCATCATACATTGGCTTTTAATAGTGCTCTTGTTAGTCGTGGTGGATTTCAAGGTGGTTCTAAGAATGGTAATAGTGATCGAGTTAGTGATTCCCAAGGCTTTAATTCTGATAAGGTTGAGTGTTATTATTGTCATGTATTAGGGCATACCAGACGTAATTGTAAGAAACTCTTAGCCAAGAAAAAAGGCTCCTCTGCACGTGCTTCTGCCCCTTCTGATAAAACGGTCACCATTTCTGCCGAGGAATATGCTCGTCTTAAAGGTTCCATGAATGTGAATTCTTCTACTTCTACAGCTGCTACTGCTATTGCTTGGACAGAATCTGTGGAGGTATATGGTAACCAAGACGATTGTATCTAGTGACCAAGAAGATTATTTCTCTTATTAGACCAAACTAGATTAGATGGGCCGGTCCAATTGTATAGATGGGCCGTACGTATTAGGTTATGTGTTAGTTGCTTAATCTCTAAGTTATGACATTAGTATAAATACACATACAATCTAATGTACAAATCACAATTACAGTTAAAATAATATATACCCTTTGAGGTTTTATATAGTATTAGAGCCAAGACCCTAAACAACCATTTTTTTGGCACAATTTTGGTCACTTTTCAGCCGCCACAACAACCCCACACTTCTCATCACTTCGTCGTTGCCGCCGTCGGCTGCAGTCGTAAGAACCTAAAAAAATGAAAGTATTGTTCATCGAGTACTGTTCACCGATCACTATTCACCGATTTATTGTTCATCGATCACTATTCACCAGAAGTTACTGTAGATCCCAGACTTAATAGATCTTTCTAGCCTGTTAAGGGTGGTAGCCAATCTGGATAGATCCAAACTAACTACAAGAGAAACAATGACTATGAACAATATAAGTTATGCAGAAACTAACTTATATTGCTAAGAAAAATAATGAATAAAATAGAACTTTGATTACTATTAATCTGTTATCTTACAGATTACTAACTATGAATAATTGTGAAACTTGTATATCTAACTAGTGCCATAGGGTTCCTTTTATACACCAAGGAAACCCTAATGAGCTTACAAAACGCGTTAAGTGATCATGCATATCTATTCCTAATATATCTCATGCATATCACTTAAGAAGTATTAACTATATATAACTAACATTACAAAATATACAACTAGCAGTACTAACTATAACTGGCAGTACTAACAATGTACTGGCAGTACTAACTAACTATCAGCAGTACTAAGTGTAGAAGCTCTAAATCCCAACAGAATTCAACTGCATTTTGGACATGGTCATCTTGATGTTACGCATGTCGTTGATGAGTTTGGCAAACCGGACATAGTAATCATGAATAGTCTCTCCTTTGTGCTGACGGAAGTGTTCGAAGTCATCATATAGTTGTGATTTATGGTCTTCTTTCGTTAATTCCGAACCTTTCAGGAGCATCTTCACATT